>LDKF01002430.1:12481-23641 GCA_001026735.1 Rotylenchulus reniformis | reverse complement strand
TTGGGGTCATCGCAGAATGTCCCCTCGCAGAACGTCCCCAAACTGACAAAAAAATGTCCCCATGTACAAAAACTTTTTTGTTAGACCAGTTAGACCAAAAGTATAAAAGACAAAGTTGTGCAGAATTTCATGCTCTATCTTCTGATATATTTAGTTTTTCGAATTTCGAACAAAAATGTCGAAATATCCCCTAAAAACCGCATTTTTCGGTATTTCGGGAAAATTTCGACATTTTTGTTCGAAATTCGAAAAATAATTTATACCAGAAGATAGAGCATGAAATTCTGCACAACTTTGTCTTTTATACTTTTGGTCTAACTGGTCTAACAAAAAAGTTTTTGTACATGGGGACATTTTTTTGTCAGTTTGGGGACGTTCTGCGAGGGGACATTCTGTCACTACGCCCATTTTTTGGGGCGCTACCATGTTTCGCCAAAACCACTCTTCGCCAAACAAGCGCCAAAAAACCACGTTTCGTCAACCCAGTGAAAAAGCCATGTTTCGTCAAACCCGCCAAAAAGCCACGTTTCGTCTAAAAATTCAAAAAAAAAATTCATGTAGAACCAGCAAATGGCATTAAAAACATTAAATACGCCATTTTTCCAAATTCGAAAATTCGATGTTTTACTGTAGGAGATTGAAGAAAAGCAGAATAATCGTGGCGAAAATTTTTTGAAAAAAGCCATTAAAATGGGCGGTCACCGTTTATTAATGAAAAAAAGGGGGGGGGGGATAATATTTTATCAATAATAATTAATCGATAATTTATAATCGGACAAGCATCCAAAATAAGGGCCAATGTTGCGCAAATTGAGTTGAGATCATTTTTCTTCCTAATCCAGTTCACAGGACTTTCACGCTCATTTTTCATCCTTCTTACTCTTCTTTCCTGTTCACCCTCCCCCTTCTCTTTCTTTCTGCTCTCTCTCTCTCTCTCCCTCCTTTTACTCTTTTTCATTCTTTACTCTTCCTTCCCTCTTCTTCTCTTCACTTTTGACACTTTCTCTCTCACTCTCTCTCTTTCACTTCTGCTCTTCTCCATTACCCCTTCTTTTTCTTTCTTTCTCCCCCTCTTTTTACTCTTTTTCGGCTTCACCCCAAAAGACCAACAACCCAAAAGACCAATGCAATGAATGCGTTGGTCTTTTGGGTCGAAAAATACTGTATGTATCAAAATGCCGAAAGGACGAAATGTCCAAAAACAAATTATAGCATTAACTAATTAATTAAAAATAAAAATAATTAAAATAGATTTGAACCCTTTAAGAGTGAAAAATAAGAGGCAGGACTGTTCAATAGGTGAGTGCTGAAAGGTTATTAATTTTTGATTAGAAATCTTATTGTTGGGCTCGCCTTCGGCGAGCCCAATAATAAAATTCCTAATTAAAAATTAATAATCTTCCAGCCCGCACCTATTGAACCGTGCATTTGCCTAAGCCCCCCACGGAAAACGGTAGATAGCCGGGTTTTGGCGATATTTTGTCCTTTAGGCATTTTGTAATTCCCTTTGAGAGTTGGTCTTTTGGGTGTGTTGGTCTTTTGGGTTGACACCCTCTTTTTCATTCTTTACTCTTCCTTCCCTCTTCTTCTATTCACTTTTGACACTTTCTCTCTCACTCTCTCTTTCACTTCTGCTCTTCTCCATTATCCCTTCTTTTTCTTTCTTTCTCCCCCTCCTTTTACTCTTTTTCATTCTTTACCTTTCCTTCCCTCTTCTTCTCTTCACCTTTGACACTTCTCTCTCTCTCTCTCTCTCTCTTTCACTTCTGCTCTTCTCCATTCCCTCTTCTTTTCCTTTTTTTCTCTCCTCCTTTCCCTCTTCTTTCCTTTCTTTCTCTCCCTCTTACTCTTTTCCATCCTTTTCTTCTCTCCCCCTTCATCTCTTCTCTTTCCATCACTTCCGCTTCCGTCTGATCAGTGATGCGAATATGCCCCCGCTCCATCCCTTCCGCCTCCGCTTCGTCCGCTTCCCTTCCGCCACCGTCTCCTCCGTCCTGGACCTGACCATCTCCTTTCCTCCTTCTCCCTTCACCTCCTCTTCCATTGCTCTTCTTCCATTTGCGTCAGAAGACGCACTTCGATGCGTCCCGTGGCCATTCATCGCCTCTGTGCGTTTCACCGCTTGCATAAACGAGGCGGCGTCTGTGAAGGAACATAAAAAGGTTGGGATAAATATATTAGGACCGGAGAAATTTGGTCATGAAGTAGGTGATGCGTTTCTACTGGGGTTTTTAACAATACGTGTGCTAACTCACGTACCGTACTTTCTACGTGTTTTTAGTACGTGACTATTTTATACGTGTAATACTCAATTATGGTACCGTAAGTTGGTACGTATTTTTGTTATACGTATACCCTCTAGCTACTGGTACATGATACTTGTACGTGTTTTCTCAAAATGTCGATCTCTAATTATGTAGAGTCACTGGAAATGTAGTTTTAAGATCAAATAGAGGAATTTGAGGGGAAAAAAAAGATTTTGGACCCAAAATTATGTACTAAAAAAACCCAAAAAAAACTAACCCATGGCCGGACTCTGTTGTTGTTGTTGAGGTGAACCCATGGCGGCAGTGTCCGCCGCTGTGTCCATGGCGATTGCGGGCGTGGACTTGGACTTCTGCACGCCGCCGTTCTGCTGCTGGGCCATGTACTGCTTCAACTCCTCCTCCTGGGCCTCCTCCGCGATGAACGGGTTCGGCGCGTACATGCGCCGGTACACCTGGGCATTATGCTGGTGGTCCCGGTCGATGATGCCCTTGGAGGCGGTGCCGATGTACCGGGCCCTGCTGGCGTCCTGCTGGTCCACCTGAACTTGGTGATCGTTGATCTCTTGCCCTCCGGTGATCTTTGATCCCTATCGTCTGCGTGATCTTTGATCCCTTATCCGCGCGTGATTTTTGATCCCTTGTTCCCGCGTGATCTTTGATCCCTGATCCCTATCGTCTGCGTGATCTTTGATCCCTTGTCCCGCGTGATCTTTGATCCCTTATCCCGCGTGATCTTTGATCCCTATCGTCAGCGTGATCTTTGATCCCTATCCTTATCGTATGCGTGATCTTTGATCCCTTGCCCTCCGCGTAATCTTTCATTTCTGATCCCTATCATCTACATGATCTTTGATCCCTTGTTCCCGCGTGATCTTTGATCTCCGATCCCTATCGTCTGCGTGAGCGTTGATCATTTGTCCCGCGTGATCTTTGATCCCTGCTACCTATCGTCTGCATGATCGTTGATCCCTTGTCCCGCGTGATCTTTGATCCTTTGTCCCAGCGTGATCTTTGACCTCTGATCCCTACCAGGGGTGGACGCAATCGGATTTTTTTAATCCGCAACCCGCAATTCGCAATCAAAATTTTTCATCCGCAACCCAAAAAAGGCCGCAATTTCCGCAATCCGCAACCCGCAATTTTTTGAAAATCGATTTATTGAATAAAAAATCGAAAAAATTTTTTTGGATAAAATAAAATTTGGAAATTTTCTAAAAAATTAAAATGAAAAAATTCTTTAGTTTAAAAATTCAAATTTAAAATTTTTTGAAAAATTCATATTTACAGACCCATCGCCAAACAAGGGCCGTAGGTGTGGGTAATTGGCCCTTCAGGGGAAATTAAATTTTTTAAGGAATCGCTATCAATTTTGGGAGGTCCATATGTCTAAATGTATATCAATTTTAGGAGGTCCGGCGGTCCCGATAGGGGCCGCCGGAGAAATTTTTGAATTTTAGATCAATTTCCACGGCAAGTTTTTTGATGAAATTTCGCAAAAAATTTTTGGTGAAAATTCGTGAAATTTTTAAAATGTATTTTTCATACTAAAAGAATTTTAATAATCAAAAAATGAACGAAAAAAAGAACGATTTTAAAACATATGAAGTAGTGGAGAATTGAACTTGCGGTCTCGCCGTCTATACACTAATATTGTTACCATTGAGCCAAGCTCCCTTTGTATAGCCATCCACCAAATTCCCTTATCTCTAGGATCCAAAATTGGATCTTTAGGGGTGTATTATCATCCCCAAATCCCCGCGGGGATGAAGGTCGGGGATCGGGTATGCTTAAGCTCAGGGATGGCAAATGTACTTATTTCTAAGATTTGTACTTATTTTGACCCGGCGTACTTATTTTGTACTTATTTTTGGGATTTTTTAAGATTTTATTCAAAAAATGACCGATTTTGTTTAGGAAAAAGGTCTAATTTTCAAAAATTTCTCCGGCGGCCCCTATCGGGACCGCCGGCACTCCGCAATATAATGATTTTTCTTCAAAAAGTCTTAAAAATTACCAATTTTCTTAAGAAAATAAGGTCTAATTTTCAAAAATTTCTCCGGCGGCCCCTATCGGGACCGCCGGCACTCCGCAATATAATGATTTTTCTTCAAAAAGTCTTAAAAATTACCAATTGAATAATTGAATTCTTGGTGATCGAAAACTGTTGGAAAAATTCTTTCCGTTGAGAAATATCATTGATTTGATAAAGAATTCGATTTTTTGTTTGATATTGACGAAAAATTTGCGTTTTTAAAAGTGTCCTTATTTTTGACCCTAAAATCTTAGATTTTGACCCGGGTGTCCTTATTTGGGGGTCTTGGGAGTTGCCAACCCTGCTTAAGCTTAAATGATTTTCCATTTCTTCCCGGAACCGTTTCTTAAAATTTTTTTAGTCATTTTCTTTATAAGTTTAGAAATAATAGAATGAACAAAAAATAAAAAGTGTCGGCGGTCCTGACAGGGGTCGCCGGCGAAAATTTTGAAAAATACATGTCCATTCCTTCAAAATTTTCTTCATTTCTTGATTCAAAAAATAAAAATTTTCCCAACTTTTTCAAAGAAATTTTAAAAAGTTTCTCCGAAAATGCCATCCTTAGGGGTGCTTAAAATTGCGGATTT
Organism: Rotylenchulus reniformis; assembly: GCA_001026735.1. NCBI lineage: Eukaryota > Metazoa > Nematoda > Chromadorea > Rhabditida > Hoplolaimidae > Rotylenchulus > Rotylenchulus reniformis. The sequence continues at coordinate 18,755 of LDKF01002430.1, read as the reverse complement.
TTTGCGGATTTTTCGAAAAAATCCGCAACTCGCAAACCGCAATCCGCAACCCAAAAAACCCCGCAATTTCCGCAACTCGCAATCCGCAATCCGCAATTGCGTCCACCCCTGATCCCTACCCCCTCCATACCCGCGGGTCCGCCAGCGTCAGTCCGTCCAGCACCTGCGAGCGCGGCCCGGGCGAGATTGCATTGTCCAGGCGAGCCTCCTTCATCCGACTGCGCCGCTCGCTCATCTCACGACCGTTGCCGCACGCGCCGCAGGCGGTGCATGCAGTGAACTGATGGGGTGAATGGATCTTCACCGGCGTGCCCCCGTTGCTGCGGGCACTGGTCGCTGATGAGTTCTGCTGCTGCTGCACCCACTGAAAACGGCGAAACTTTAAAATCGCAGAAAAACGCAAACGCGTGCCAATGGGTTATGCGTCGCAAAAAGCGCGCGATTTAGGTTGTGCGCAACGCGCATGGTCATACGAGACTGATAGATCGCGCAGAGACGCACGATCAAGTCGTGCGGATCGCGCAGAGACGCACGGATCAAGTCGCGCGGATCGCGCAGAAACGCACGGATCAAGTCGTGCGAAACGCGCAGAGACGCACGAATCAAGTCGTGCGGATCGCGCATAGGCGCATGGATCAAGTCGTGCGGAACGCGCAGAGACGCACGGATCAAGTCGCGCGGATCGCGCAGAGATGCACGAACCAAGTCGTGCGGAACGCGCAGATACGCACGGATCAAGTCGCGCGGAACGCGCAGAGACGCACGGATCAAGTCGCGCGGATCGCGCAGAGATGCACGAACCAAGTCGTGCGGAACGCGCAGATACGCACGGATCAAGTCGCGCGGATCGCGCAGAGATGCACGAACCAAGTCGTGCGAATCCAAGATAGCCCAATTTGGCCCAATATAAAATGGCCTAAATGGCCAAATCCTTAACTGCCAAAATCCATCTTTTTGTGTCCACATATTTGGCCCATCCCGGATATGTTTTGTCCCATCCCTGATACTGATACGCACCCTGGTGATGACGCGCGGTGCGTCCGTCCCGCCGGTCTCCAGTTGCTGCACCCGTTGGTACTGGTTCGGCGACGACAACCATCTGGCCCGTGTGCGCAGTGCCGCCAACCGATGCGTCATGCTGATGCTTGCCGCGTCGTCTTCCGGCACCGCCCCAACGGATGTCGGTCCATTGGGCGGACTCGCCACACTGCTCAGGTTGTACATGGAATGGTAGTGCACGTGCTGCTGATGGCATTGATGGTTGTGTTGCGGTGGTTGCGCTTTCAGGGGTTGCGGTTGTCGGTAGAGATGGCCCGTTTGGTAGCCCTGAATTGGGAAATGGCCAAACTGTACAAGATGGTCCAGTTTGGCCAATTCCGAGATGGTCAAGTTTATCCAGATTTTTACAAAAAAATGGTCCAATTAAGCAGCAGTTCCGATTTGACCAAATGGCCTTGACCAAATCCGAGTTGACCCAACCTGGTCTTTTAATGGTCTAATTTGGTCAAATTTGAACCAAAAATTGGATGGATCCTAATTAGGCCCGATTTAGGCAAATCAGTGAAAAATTTGAGATGATCATTCTTTGGATCCTAATCCGTTTTGGGTCCAACATTTCCGAGTTGACCGATTTAAATGGGCCAAAGTTGGTCCAATTTGATCAGATGATCTAATTCATTAAACTTTTAGCAATGGTATAGCTTGATAAGTTTTGAACTAAAACTTGGACATATCCTACATAATGGCCCAATTTAGGCAGATTAAAGGCCAAATCTGGCCATATTTTTGATGATCTGATCCGACATTTCTTAGTGTTTCCATTTGACAAAATGTCCAATTTGGCTCAACGATCTGAAAGTGCCAAACTCACGGCCGTGTCCAGCACCCGGCACCATGCCTCCCACTCCAGCTCCCCAATGCCCCAGGAAGGCGTCTTTTGTGGTACCGCGGCTGCATGCCCATTGGTCATCGGAATCCCTCCGTTGGCGGTGGTGCCGCCATTCGCAAGACGATTTACACCACCGCCTGAACATTACTTGCAAATTGTTGAAATTTGAAATTTATCCGATTTATTGGTAAAAGCCTAGTGTGGCTTACCCCCTTTGCGTGCTGTCTGATATGCCTGCAGAGCCGCTTCCGCAGATGGCACCAACAGGTTGCCGATGCCAACACGTGCCGCGCGAATCTGTTTGTGTTCCGGGTTTTCTATACCCGATAGATAACGATTGGCCAAATCCTAATGGGCCTTTTTTGGCCAAAATAAATGAGCCTTTCTGGTCAAATCCAGATGATGCAATTTGGCACAAAAATTTGAAAGGGCATACTGTTAAATTCGGAATGGTCCAATCTTTGGCCAGACTGGGATCCCCAAATAGCCCAGCGCATGGTCCATGGCCAAATCCGATAATTTGTCATATACCATGGTATATCAAACATCGCATTCTGTGCTTTGTGGTACCTGTGTTTCGCAGGCGATGATTGTGTGGAAGGCCAAGTGGAGTGCGTCCTCGACCGATTGGCCACAAGCGACGAAGCCGTGGTTGCGCAGCAACAACACCTGAACATACGGTAAATGATACCAAGAAAGAGGCGAGAGAATGTGGGCAGAGAAAGAAAGATGTGCCCGAAATAGTGTAGGAAATGGAGCGAGAGAAAGAGAGATTTACATTTTTGTCCCCCAAATCCTGGACAATGGATCGCTTCTCGGCCTCGTCGGTCAGAATGCCCTGGTAGTCATGGTAAGCCACCGGCCCAATGATCATCGCCTCCTGGCACAACGGCAACAGGCCGCACTTCATGGACGCCACCGCGCTGACCACTGCGGTGTGGAGGTGCAGCACGCAGTGCACGTCTGGGAAATAGGAGACCGTGTTAGTTAACGGTGTCATGGCATTACATGAGTCATGGTAAGGTGTACGGTATAGGATACGTCTTTGGGTCAGACCTTGGGGATGCATCATAATAAGAACAAGATACAGTATCTCTATAGAATGGCATGACATTGGATGCGACATTAGGGGGTAAATCATGAAGGAATAGACATGGTGTAGGGTAAATTCTAGGGTACAGTATCGTGGAAATCTGGGCAACGAATCATGGTAAGCCGATGATTTAGGGTACCACAGAGGGTACTGTATGCGTCGTGGTCTAGGATAAGCTAAGCTGGTGCTCATCAGCTTAATAAGGACAGTAAAAGTAGGAGAGAAACACTAATGAGCTTCATAAAAAAGAGCCAATGCCATCTGGGAAATGATGGTCTCGAAAGTGGCATTGGTAGAGAGTATTGTGGGTCCTCTGCCTCCGAAAGTGCAATAGAGGTATGTCCCGCCCCCGCTTGCGCGGCAGGCATCCCACGTGGAGACAGTCATTTCCTTTTGCCCTTTGTGGCCCACCAGCAGGAATCGAACCTGGTCCTCCCGATTAGAAGTCGGGGATGCTACCAATGACACCATGGGACGAGCCTAATGAGCTTCATGGTAATAATGGTAACCACCCAAAAGGAAAAATTGTCAAAGGAATCGCGGCGGTACGATAGAGTTAATGTAAGGCATTAAGGTACACGCTGTGCGGTGTGGAGGTGCAGCACGCAGTGCACGTCTGGGAAATATGAAACGATTGAATAGATTAAAGGAAATTGATTTAAATCAGGTGAATTCAATTTGAAAATTATTTTTGGAAATTTTTCGACACGAATATATGTAGAAAATTCATTATCTCTCGCTCATCCACTCAACTAAGCAGGCGAAAAACAGTAGACCATATCAGTACTACTGTATTCATACAGTATGGCCAAATTATTGCTATTTTCTAATTTTGGCCAAATTGACGTTTAGTGCACGTCTGCAAGCATCAAGACAGGATGTATAATGGGTTGTTAAGAGTATCACGGAATTATAACATGTATGACAATAAGCTGACTAAGCTGTATGAAAGTAAAACAAATTATTGATTTCGATAATCTAACAAGTCCTTGGTTACGGTATAAGCACAAATTTTAAGGTATAAGTAGGCTAATAAGCCATATAGGACCACTAGGATACGATATCATGGTACGGTATCGTGGTTGATAAACAGGTAGGATAAAATCTCATGGTAAACCCTAGTGGCATTGATGATTGCAATCAGGATGTCTTATGGTTATGATGTCGTGATCTCGTGATAAGACTAGGGTTGCACGGAACCGGAACCGGTCCGGAACTCCCGGTCCCCCCGGAACCAAAGTTCCGGTTCCGATTTTTAAAAACCCGGAACTACCCGGTTCCGGTTTTCAACCCGGTCGGAACCGGAACCAAACATACACCCCTAAGAATGGCATTTTTGGCCGAAAATGCACCCCTAAGAATAGCATTTTTGAGTTTTGACCAAAAATTGGTGAAATTTCTTTAAGAAATCTGAATTTTTTCGTCCAAAAATGCTAAATTTTCCCGCCTTCCAATTATTTATCAATTATATTCATTCTACGAAACTTTATCTGTCTTCTGCCTTTCGTCTTCTTCTCTCCTCCGATTTCGTCTTCTTCTCTCCTCCGACCCTTCCCCAAGTAAATTTTTTTGAAAGTTTTTATTATTAAGAAAATTAGGCTATTTTGGATTACATAAAAATTTTCATTAGAGAAAATATTTAATGGGTTGAATTCTTCTCAATAATATAGGACTTGGAGTCTTCCTAAATTTCATGAACTTATATTCATATTCGTGGATTCTAAAAAATTTCTTAGCCTTCATATACTTACCTTGGATTTTTCAAACAGCTCAATTTTTAGAATTTTTAAAATAGTAGATAGTTAAAACAATTTAAAAATTTTTTTAAAATTTTTTAATTTTTGGCTTAAAAAAGACTGGTTCCGACCGGTTCCGGTTCCGGTCGAAAAACTTGGTTCTGGTTCCGGTTCCGGGTTTGCTGGTTCCGGCCAGTTCCGGTTCCGGTTTTTGTGAAAAGTTCCGGTTCCGTGGCACCCTAGATAAGACCTCGGATAGCCCTCCCCTCCCTCGTCCACCTGGCCTGGCCTCGTGGATGGCCGAATGGAGTACATATCCGGCCTGGTTTACGCCCAGCTGAGTGCCACCTTGGTCCAACACGGCACCGTCCAGATTGAGCTTGATCAGTGCGCCTGCACTGATCTCGTGGTAGAGCAGTCCGAACGGGTTGATCAGGATCTCCGGGGGCTCAGAGACGGCCAACCGGAGCTGTACAGAGGAATTTCTATAGTACCCGCGATACCAAAAAAACCCATAGTATGTCATATTATACATTTTGAAACCCATAGTAATGTCATATTATACATTTTGAAACCCATAGTAATGTCATATTATACATTTTGACCAATTATTTTAAGTAAAAATTGGACCAATTCTGCTGATTCGTATGAGAACTATTTTCTGGCCAATATTGTATTAGGGAAAAATTGGATTTGATTGGGACGAGAGGCTTCTCTTGGTCAAAAGTTGGATGGGACAGTTCTGGGTCAATTCTGATTTTTACGGTATTTTTGAGCCATTTTCTAGAGTAGGCCAAATTTAGTTTTTGCAATACATTTTTTGGCCAATTTTAAAACTAAGAACATTTTTGGCCAATTTTCGACTTTCCAATGACCTTTTAGGCCAAATCTGGCTTTTCGGTCTTTTTGAACCAATTCTGGGTAAAAAATCCTGGAAGAAGCTTGGTCATTTGCCTACAGTGATGTGGTTGTAGATGCCCTGGGACCATCGGAACAAGTCCACCAGCCGGTACAGTGTGGCCAGCTTGTTGCGCGCCACACATTCCTCCCGCGAGTATTTGGTGTCCGGCGGCAGATCAGCGATCGGAATGGGTGGGTTATCTGTGGAAATGCCAATCAGATCAAGTGATTTCCAATGATCAAAGATCAAACTGAGCATTTGGTGCACATTCAACGGGGGCAACGGAGGCAGCCGGTGGCCCATCTGTTGGGGCAGCATGGCCGAGGCACGGTTCAGCTCCTCCGGATATGATTTGGTGTAATCGTGGCGGATGCTAAAGGTGATCAGGATGGGATTTCGGGGGACTTTTGGCCAATGGATATGGTCCAAGGGGATCCTGGACTTAATTTAGCAAATCCATGGTGCTTCCCGTAGGGAATCCGGACCTGACCTCGATGATGCTTGCTGGAAAACTTTGTATAAGTTCCAGGAAGGAATTGTTATGGGTTATGGCCTCAATCAGATGATCTCTGACCTGGTCACAGGAATCCCTGATTGGTCCTAGGAAATCCCTGAGCTGAACCCAGGAAATCCCCTCACTCAGTCCCTTAGGAAGG
>LDKF01002428.1:8813-20653 GCA_001026735.1 Rotylenchulus reniformis | reverse complement strand
GGGGGGGGGAAGCGGGCGGGCGAGCGGAAGAGCGATGGGCGGGGGAGGGGCGTCTCCTCTTTCTAAGCTCATTAGTCAGCCTTTCGCCGTCGGGGGGAAGGACAAAAAATGGAAAAAGGAAGCGCAGTTGTTGTCCCTTCTCCCTTTTGTCACTTTCACCCTAAGGGATCCCCAAAGGCCGGAAGAGCATTTGGGGCCCGATCGATCGATTGAGAGTTGACTGATCATAGCAGGGAAAAGGAGAGGAGAAGGGCACTCGAAAAGCGGATGGATGCTGATCCACCAAGGGGAAGTCGGAGCAGCAGCATCCACTTGTGTCGGTGGAATGGGCAAATTGTGGCACTCGGGCGGATGATGATGGTTTACACAACGCTTCAAAATCCTAAACTTTGAGTAAAAAGTGAATTTGGAAAGAAGGGCCGATTTTATGCAGTTGTGAGGTCCAAATTGGCCATAAAGTGGCCTAATTCCCCCAAAATTAATTGACAAGTCGCTTTTCATTTTCCGGGAATTGTTTTTTTGTCTCCTCTCTGTCGTCTTCAATTCCCTATGACATCTGGATGGATGTTGGGGGTGTTTATGCTAATTGCCAAAGACTGAAAGGTCGAAAAACCCCGAGAACCCAAACTCAAATTTTAAATAAAACTCAAATTTTAAATAATTCATTAATAAATAATTTTCCGATGAATATGTTGGTATGACATAACCGGAATAATTTACAATTATCTTTTCGCATTAATTAAACAAATCACAGCTGTCCATATTAAAAGCCAATCAACCACCCAAACAGCACTGTTTGTTCTCTAGTCGATGATCTCCGCATCAATGCGCTTTATTTCGGCCTGAAATTTGTCACGCAGTGCCTTCGCTGTGTCAACTTTCTCTTTGTTTTCCATCTTCTGAAAATTTTAGAATTTTTCAATCCGAATTTTCACTTGAACATACCCTTTTCTTTGCATCCGCCAAAAGCTCGCGGAGTTCCTCCAATTCCTTCTGGGCTTCCTTGTGGCGTTTGATCTCTTAAAAACCGATTAAAAAACAATTAAAATAAATTGAAAATGGGGAAAAGAAACCAATTTCGGCCTTATGGAAGACGGCGCCAGACGGAAATTTGGTGCTGTTGGTCTTGAGCTCCAGAAGTCGCCGTCCCGTCCGACCCAAACGCTCGCGAAGATGGTTGATCTCGCCCTGGGCTAAATGTCAAGTTTCGGTTTAATATTTGATTTTTAGGATAATTTATCCGCTAATCCACCAACTATAATGATCTGACTTTTACAATGGATCACCGAAATCAATGTTGTAATCTGATTACCCGTGGTCTTTGTCTCTTTGCAGAGTTCCAATGCTTCCGTGTAAATTGAGAATCGGTCACACAATGCCATTGTTCTGCAATTTATCAAAATGACAAATGTCATCTTTTCACCTTTTACAGTACGCACTTCTCAATCCGTGGGATCGCCTTCTGCAACGATTCCTGGTTGTCATCCTCCTGAATTGTCGACTGTGCTTGGAGACTCGTGCGCTTCTGTTTGACCACCTCGGCAAGCGATGACTCGCATTTTCGACGGATCTCCTTTAAAAATGGATTTTCTCATTGTTTTTTAGTCCAATTTTGCTTACTCCACACTTTGATTCAACTTGATCTGCAATGGCCTCTTCAAGCGCCCTTTCGACCTCCTCCCTTGCATTTGAAGAGGAAGACATGTTCAGGATTATTTTATTCCAAAAAAGCAATGGGAATTAATAAGACCTTTCAATTAACTGAAAAAGAGTGCAAAATTATCAGCAAATTAAATCAGAACCAAAACTATTCACTACCAATACAAGTTTGGCAATCTACCATAATTTGCCATAATAACACTTGCGGATTCACAGTATGAATAAGAAAAGAGAGCATAATATGAAATTGGACTCGGTATAAAATTAGACTAATCATAATCACATCTTTAAAAACATACAATTCAAGAGAAAATTCTTTTATGCGCATTTGTATCATTATCTCCATAGGCATGTACAACAATGCGTATGGCAATCGAGAAATATACAGATCGAGGAATTTTTGTCGATGTCCATAGGATCCTTCTCTGACCAAATTTACAGTGTCTATCAATGTGATCTCTCACTTTTCCTTTTTATCCTCGCCGCGAAAAGATAATATAAGATAGAAGAGAAAATCATTCGCTTCATATTGTTTTCATTTGGACTTATGGACACCGGTTGAAAACCCTTGAGCTGTATATCGATGAGAGGAGAAATATACAATTAGGACACTGTGGCAAGAATACATCCAATCACAATATGACACCGAGACAATTATACATTAGGTGTGGGCCTGGGAAACGACGAACAAACAGATAGACAGACACAAGTGACAAGGGCCATCCGGGGTAATTGGTTATTGTGCGATTTGCGCGATCATTGTCGGTCTTCGGCTCCTCCTCTACTCTTTGATCATCCTCTGTTCGTCCTTCCTTCTAGTTCCTCTTTGCCATGACGCTGGTGAATTTGGCCGCCTTTGTATAGCGCGGAGTGGGAGCAGGTGCCGGTGCCGCCGCTGGTGCAGGTTTCGCCGCTGGTGCAGGTTTCGCCGCTGGTGCAGGAGTCGCCGCCGGTTTCTGCTAAAAGAAATGCAAAAGGTTAATTATAAACTCCGAAAATCTGTCATGGACCAACCGCCTGTCCGCCAGTGCCGAAAAAGTCCTCATCGTCGAGCTCAACTTGAATGGCCGACGTCGCACGTGAAGCAGGCGCGTTCGTTTGTTTGGCATTCGCAGCAGCAACACCCGGCGGCACATAGGCAGACAAGTCGATCGGGTTGGACATCTTCAGCAGATGATGAGTTTGAGTTGTGTTGCGTTGACGAGATGAGACCCGGGCTCTGTGCTTGGAGAATTGCCGCAGTTGAGGAAGTGTTGAATGGAGTGGATGCGTGTTGAAGACTGTTGCCCGACAGTTTCATTTATAGTCGCTGGTCGCGTTGCCGTTTATGAACAATTACATTGCACATATGCACATTGTTAATAAAATATACTCATTGCCATAAAGAATCTTTCAGAAAACAGTAGATTTCAAAAAAATCAATATCTTGGAGCGAAATTTTTTGTACATCTTGACTTGGACGTAGTGTCCTTATCCGTCGATAAAATGCCAAATGAACATAAAATCTTTAAATGCCAAATGAAAATAATTTCATAATTTCGCTTTAAAATATAGATTTTTTAAACGGGTTGAAAGATTCTTTATGGCAAAACCTGTAAGTTAAAGCATTATGAAAATTCATAAATGAAATATTTCCCTATCAGATATATCTGTGTCTCATGTTCTCATGTAAGCAGAGAAAAAACAGAAGAAAAAACTTTAAAGTTTCACCCTTAACTTTTTTTTTAAACGGTCAATTTCGTTTTTCAACTTTCACCAGTCGCCAAGCTACTGGAGCGTCTATTGCTTCCGGCACTGCAACAGCACCTTCCTGTCCCTGGTCATCAACACGGCTTCGGCTTCCGCAAGAAACGCAGCACGACAACAGCTCTTATGGACATCCACCGTTTCATCACCGACGGTTTGAATCGCCGACAACCGGTCGAACGAACGCACCGAACGCACTGTCGCAGTTGCGCTGGACTTGTCCAAAGCATTCGACACCGCCGACACCCGTCAACTAATGTCCGACATCGCGACAACAGAACTCCCACCGCTCTTCAAACGATGGACGGCGAACTACCTTCGTGGGCGACAAGCCAAGGTCGAATTCCGAGGCGTCACCTCCAAGTCACGGGTCATCAGACAAGGCGTTCCTCAAGGGTCGGTCATCAGTCCTGCCTTGTTCAACTTCTACACAGCTTCGCTCCCGGAACCTCCAGAAGGCATCCACATAACAACATACGCCGACGACATCACTGTCTTAGCCAGATCCTCCAACTACGAAGCCGCAGGCGCCGCCATTAACGATTACCTGAACAAGTGTGGTCCCATGGCTGGAGGCCCGAAAACTCCGTCTCTCGGCTACAAAGACAACTGCGACAGTCTTCACAACTGCCACCATTGAGCATCGCGCCGACCCAAAAATCACCATTGGCAACGATGCCATCAGGACCACCAAACCCAAAGATACTGGGTGTCACCTGGGACCCGTCTGTTATAAAGTTTTTATTTTTTACATTATATGTATGTACAGGTTTTGTCATAAAGAATCTTTCAGCCCTTTTAAAAATCTATATTTTGAAGCCAAATTATGTGAATTATTTCCCTTTGGCATAAGACTTTATGTTCCTTTCGCTGCCTCAAGATTCGCCTACACCAAATTTCGTCGGTACTTATGCAGTTTAGGTCCACAATTTTGGTCAAATTTTCCAAAAAAATATTTTTTGCTGAAAACTGACCCAAAAGCACATCCCAGGGGCAGTTTTTGACGCTGAATCCGATGCCGACGTCCATTTTGACGTAATGCGTCATCTGACGCAACTTTTTGACGCTGACGTCAAAATTTTTCAAAAAAATTTTTCATTTTTTTTTGCAAAAATAGCTTTCCAGGGGTGATTTTTGACGCTGAATCCGATGCCAACGTTCTTTTTGACGTAAAAAAATTAGTTTTACAGTGTTTTCAACAAAAAATATTTTTTTTGAAAATTTGACCAAAATTGTGGATACAAACTGCATAAGTAAAATGCGCGTCAGAAAAATGTGGAAATCTGGCTTCCTTTTTTGGTGCCGGAATGGGTACTTTTCCAGTTTACCCCCCCTGGAATTTTTTTTAATATTTTTTTTTGCTAAAATTAACCAACAATCTTACTGTTAGAATTCATCAAGGGATTTTAGCATATGCTGAGTCCGAATCTGATGTCAGATTTTGTCGTATGATTTCGTCAAATCTATGATTTTGTATTGTTATCATCTTTTACACTGTAGTGCATTACCAAAATCGGATGAAAATGAAAAAGATGACAAAATCATAGATTTGACGAAATCATACGACAAATCTGACATCAGATTCGAACTCAGCACATGTTAAAACCCCCTGATCACTTCTAACAGTAAGATTGTTGGTTAATCTTAGCGGAAAAAATATTTTAAAAAAATTCCAGGGGGGGTAAACTGGAAAAGTACCCCGGAATGTCTCAAAGCGATTGGTCGGGTGCGTATGACGCTTCTGTTCTCTCTTCTCTTTGCCTCTGTTCCTTCGTTGAATCCAAAGACCACTCCGTCTTAAAGTGGGCGTGTCATATTTTGGCATGGGCGTGGCCCTCCATCCTTTCCAAATAAATATCCCCTCCAAATTGCTCATTCCTCACAATGTGTGGTCGCGCTGAGATTTACCCTAATGCAAACTAAATCGCTTCGAGACATTCCGACAGAAAGGGATTTCCAAACGCCAATGAGCGGCCTTTTATATTCTTCAATTTCTGGTCCCAAATTTCGATTTTATACCCCGTTTCATGAATAAAAGTTGTTATATATGACATTAGAAATGATTTTACAATGTTTTCAGCAAAAAATATTTTTTTGGAAAATTTGACCAAAATTGTGGACCTAAACTATATAAGTACCATTTCGTCTACGCCAAAATTCGTCTACACCAAATTTCGTCTACTCAGCAAAAAAGCCAAAATTCGTCTACTCAGCCAAAAAGTCAAAATTCTTCTACTAGCAAATGTCATTTGCGGGTTCTACATGCCATTTTAAGGTTTTACATGCCAGTTTGGAAGGTCTACATACCATTTTGTGGGTTCTACATGAAATGTGTTTTTCAAATTTGTAGGCGAATCTTGGCTTTTTGGCTGAGTAGACGAATTTTGGCTTTTTTGCTGAGTAGACGAATTTTGGTGTAGGCGAAATTTGGTAGCGCCGTTCCTTTGGCATTTAGAGACGAATAAAAGACTTTACACGTCCAAACAGACGTGTAAAGACGGCGTAGTGACAAAAAACACCCCCTCGCAGAACATCCCCAAACTGACAAAAAAATATCCCCATGTACAAAAACTTTTTTCTTAGACCAGTTAGACCCAAAGTATAAAAAGCAAAGTTGTGCAGAATTTTATGCACTATCTTCTGGTATTCTTAGTTTTTCAAAATTCGAACAAAAAGTTCGAAAATATCGAAAAACAGGGTTTTTCGCGAAAATTTCGAACTTTTTGCCGAATTTCGAAAAAATAAAAATACCAATAGATAGAGAATAAAATTCTGCACAACTTTGCTTTTTATACTTTGGGTCTAACAAAAAAGTTTTTGTACATGGGGATATTTTTTTGTCAGTTTGGGGATGTTCTGCGTGGGGATATTCAATATTCTGCGTTGACCCCTGTAAAGACAAAGAGAAAGACCACGTCCAAACTCAAAAAATTCGCTTCAAAATATAGATTTTTTTGAATCCTACTGTTTTCTGAAAGATTCTCTATGGCGATGAGTGTACATATACCATATATGTATTGGTAACGCCAAAAATTGACGTCAGCTGATGCATTAATCAAATTGACGTCAGAATCGGATTCAGCATCAAAAATTACTCCGGGGAAGTAGTTTTTAGATGAATTTTTTGGACATCAGCGTCAAAAAGTGACGTCAGATTACGCATTAGCATTACGTCAAAATGGACGTCTGAATCGGATTCTGCATCAAAAGTCACCCCAGGGATATCTTCTTGAATAAAAAATAATATTTTTTACAAAATTGCGAGGGGGGTTCAGGGTAGACACAAACTCCACAAGTACCAAAGCACCAAAGTTTCATATTTCCATGAAAATTACTATGGTAAAACTAAAATTAAAGATATTGCTTGGTCGCAAAGCGAGATCAATTTGCATCCTTTTTGACGCTGAGCCATCATACGTGTTATTTTGGCTTACTACAGAACACCGGACGCGAAAGACCGAACCCCGCACTAGTCGGTGTTTCGTGAGTCGGTTGTTTTGTAGTTGTTGTTCAAAAATGTTTTTCATCACAAAGTTTACGCTCATCACAAAAAATTTTGCAACTTGATCTCGCCTTGACGACCAAGCAATAATGTTTTTTGAAAAATTCATGAAAAATATATATATAATCCGCGTCAGAAAAATATGGAAATCTGGCTTTCTTTTTTGGAGTTAGAATATCTCGAAGCGATTGATTGGCGGCGCTTTGGCGTCTCCTTTCTCTTTCCTCGCCTTACTCTTTTTCATCGAAATGGACGTGTCATTCCCCGGCATGGGCGTGACCTTCCACCTTTTCCATATAAATACTAGAGATCGACATTTTGAGAAACCCAGTATCAGTACACAGTATCAGTAGTCGAGGAATACCAGTACACAGTATCAGTAGTCGAGGAATACCAGTACACAGTACTCAGTGTTAAAAAATTGGAAAAAAACTGAACTGATTTAGCACTGATTTGTTCTTCATCAGTGCTATGATGCATTTTACCAGTATCAGTACCAGTTTTTTAATGCAGTAAAATTTTTGAAAATGGTTGAGAAAAATTGAAAAAATACTAGCAAAAAATGAATTATTTTAAATTTCAATTGTAAATTTATATAGTTAATAACGCAAATCTGGGTGAGTGGGAAAGGGAGAGTCAGAGAAAAAAAAACAGAAAAGAGAATAGAAAAAAATGAACAAAAAAGATTTTAACAAAAATTCATTCAATTTTGCGATATTATAGAGCAAAAAATTTATATTTTTCCCTTTAGAGAAGAGATCACTTGTATGCCAGCGCTCGTTTGGCCATAGGAGAAATTTGGATTTTTTTAAAGAAAAATGGGCGCTAGTATGAAGACGGCCCATTTTGGGACTCTAACTTTTTTTGAGTCTCGGGACTCAATTTTCTATATTAAATTATTTTTTGATCATATTATTGTAAAATGACGCAATTTCTTAACATTTCTTAACATAGATTACTGGCACCAGCACTTTTTTGGAAAATATTGGAAAAATAAAGTTCTATGCCAGTAATCTGTACTGGCACCATGGGAAAAAAATTGGAAAAATAAAGTTCTATGCCAGTAATCTGTACTGGCAGGGGGAAAAATATTGGAAAAATAAAGTTCTGTGCCAGTAATCTGTACTGGCAGGGGGAAAAATATTGGAAAAATAAAGTTCTGTGCCAGTACAGATTACTGGCACCGTGAAAATGGTGGAATAGGGACAACATACAAATAAGGGGAAATTTATTCGATTTAGATGCATTTTTGTTAATTTGTTGCACGTTTTGAAAAATAAAATGATGAAATTTTTCGATTTTGAGTCCCGAGACTCAAAAAAAGTTAGAGTCCCAAAATGGGCCGTCTTCATACTAGCGCCGAAAAATGCCTGTTAGACAGATGACTTAAGGGTCAAAAATTTCCGAAAATTTATGGATTTTTGGTCAAAATTTTCCAAAATTTAGGGACTTTCGGTCAAAATTTTCCTAATTTTGCCTTTCTTAGGGGTGCAAAATTAGCACTGTAAAATACTGTACCAAAAACCCAGTGCCAGTACCCAGTATCAGTAGTCGAGGAGTACCAGTATACAGTACTCAGTGTTAAAAAAACTGGAAAAAAATTGAACTGGTTTTAACACTGTTGGGCGAAAAATACCAGTTTCAGTACCCAGTGCACTGGTAAATACTGTACAGTGCCACTGTACTGTTCGACTAATAAATACTATACAGTATCCTCCCCAAATTGCTCATTCCTCACAATGTGTGATCGCGCTGAGATTTATCCTAATGCAAACTAAAATCGCTTCAAAAAAATTATAACTCAAAGGGATTTCCACATTTTCTGACGCGGGTTTTACATACTGATCCATTATTTTTTTACCCAAAAGTTGGAAATGGATTTTTTATTTTAAACGAAAGTGTTCGTTGAAACGAGAGGATGCTCATGAAAAAGTATTGAAGAAAACGAAAAGAGTGCTCATGAAAAAGAAAAAGAGTGCTCAATGGTACTGTAGCACGTCCGCTAACTTTTGGGTAAAAAAAATAGATCAGTATAATGAGCGCAAAAACGCCATTGAATTCCAAATTTTTTGTAGCTCCTCGATTTTTTGACGCGGAGGCATGCCGTGTTAAAACATATTGTAGTCTGATTTTTTTATTTGTCCATTCACTTTTCCTATAACAGATGATAATAAGAAATTCGCTTCGAAAGATCGAGGGTTCAAATCAATTCAATCGGCGCCCAATTTTTATCGTAGCAATAGCACTTAACAGGGACGTACCTAGGGGGGGGGGCAACGGGGGCAACTGCCCCCCCCCCATCGCCGAAAAATTAAAAAATTTTCAGGGGGTCGGGGGAAAAAGGGAAGAAAAAAATCGAAAAAAGAAGGGAAAAATCGAAAAAAATTGACTAATTTTCTCAAGAAACTCGTCCAAAATCGCAAAATTTTCTCCGGCGGCCCCTATCGGGACCGCCGACACCCCAAAATACGGTTAAATTTCTTCAAAAAAAACTTGTGGTATGCAAAAAATTTACCAATTTCTTATGGAAATAGCCTAAATTTTCAAAATTTTTCTCCGGCGGCCCCTATCTCCGGCGGCCCCTATCGGGGCCGCCGGAGAAAAAATTCGGCGAAAAATTTGTGCTCCTGCCCCCCCCATCCCGAAATCCTGGGTACGTCCCTGGCACTTAATCTTCGATAATTTTCTTAATAGTTGATTTCGATCGTTTTTTGAAAAGATTTGACTATAAAGAAATGATTTTTTCCATCAACGCCATTTGCTATTTCATCCCTCGCTCCTTCGCGGATCTTCTTCCCTTCATTTTTTCTCTTTAAAAGAAAACTTCGATAATAACATAACCAAAATGGTGAAAATAAGGTGTGAAAATTTATTCAAAAAAAAAAAGAAATGTAAAAAAGTGGAAAATTCGAATTTAATCGGATCGGCGGACATTTGTTCATCCCTTCCACGGCATCCTCCTGTTTTTGATGGCCCACTGCATCAATGCCATTCCCGTACACAAAATTGCCGAGTGAGCAATTCCCAGCAGAATTGGGACCACAGGCATTTCGCCAACCCTTTGGGCGCAGAGGGAGAATAGAGAGGCAGACAAGGCCAGACAGAAACCATTGAGGAGGGCCGGAGAGGGGGAGGATGTTGATGGATCCATCCTGAAGAGAAAGGATAATGAGCATATCAACCCATTTCTGATCGGCAAATGGTCAGTTTAAACTTTAAATGATTCACTCGTCGAAATGATTCTTTGATCCTGCTCCAAAGAAAGAAATACATTAGAAATACATCTGAAAAAACACAAACTACAATAATAAAATTTTTTTCGAAGTCATTAACCAAGTTTTATTTAATGCAAGATGCTTTTGCGTCCCAAATCGAGGAGCTATAATCAGCGTAGAAACGCCAGAGAATTCCAATTTTTATTTTAGATCTTCGATTTTATGACGCGAAAGCATGCTGCATTGAAACACATTGTTGTCTGATTTAATTTTCTCTGTTCATTCTATTTTTCTATAGCAGCGTATAATAAGGAATTCGCTTCATAAAATTGATGGTTCAAAGCGTTTCTACTGGCGCTCAATTTTTATTTTAAAATAAAATTGGAATTCTCTGGCTTTTCTGTGCTGATTATACATTTTTACATTTACATATCATGGATTCATGGAAGTGGAAGCAGAAAATCGAATACGATGCATAAAGAAACAACAGAGAATCAAACTTTTTTTGGATTATCAATTTTGGCATGTACATCAGGGGTCGAGTATGTTCTTATTTATAAGATTTGTTCTTATTTTGAAAGTCCTAATACTACAAATTTTAAATGTTCTTATTTGTAAAATTTGTTCTTATTTTGGACCTTGTCCTTATATTGTCCTTATTTTTGGAAGAATTTATTTTAAAATGACCGATTTTGTTAAGAAAAAAGTCTAATTTTGAAAATTTTCTCCGGCGGCCCCTATCGGGACCGCCGGCACTCCTCAATCAATATAATGATTTTTCTTCAAAAAATCTCAAAAAATTATCAATTTTCTTGGGAAAATAAGGTCAAAATTTTCTCCGGCTGCCCCTATCGGGACGGCCGGCATCACAGGTATTTTTCAAAAAATGTCTCAGAAAATGACTAATTTTCTTAAGAAAAAGTTCTAAATTTTCAAAATTTTCGGACGGTGACACCCCATACAGTAGACACTGCATAAATGCAAGTGTGGAAAGGGCGCTACCAAATTTCGGCCAAACCAAATTTCGGCCAACCAGCCAAAAAGCCAAATTTCGGCCAAACTGAAAAAACCAAATTTCGGCCAAACCAAATTTCGGCCAACCAGCGGAAAAACCAAATTTCGGCCAACAATTTTTTTCAGAAAAATTTTTTTTATGAAAATCATCTGAAAATGGCTTCTACGCGATAATTTTTGATGCTGAATCCGATTCTGACGTCCATCTTGAATTTTGTAATGCGGCATCCTGGTTATGCATATTTTATGGTTGGCACACATACCATATCACAATATGTATGTGCATAGCCGAGACGCCGCATGTAGAACCCGCAAACGAATATGTGCATAGCCGGGATGCCGTATTTATTATAAAATTCAAAATGGACGTCAGAATCGCATTCAGCGTCAAAAATAACCCTGGGGACGACGTATATACGATTTAGTTTTTAGCTTTTTTTGACGCAGTGACAAAAAGTGACGTCAGATGACGTATTACGTAAATATGGACGTTAGAATCGGATTCAGCATTAAAATTTAAGTTAGTTTTAAAAAATTTTTGGCCGAAATTTGGTTTGACCGAAATTTGGCTTGGCCGAAATTTGGCTTTTTGGCTGGTTGGCCGAAATTTGGGGCGGCGGTGGAAAGGGGTTTTTCATTATGCCGGCCCCATAAATACAAAATCATACCTCGGCAAGGAGGGGGGGTCAACAAGGGGGCCTGCG
>LDKF01002427.1:3023-16348 GCA_001026735.1 Rotylenchulus reniformis | reverse complement strand
AGAAAGGAGGAAAAGAAACTGGAGAAAGAAAAGGAACAGGAAATGAAGGAAGAAAAGAAGATAGAGAAAGAGAAGGGGCAGGCAAGAAAGGAGGAGAAGCAACCAGAGCAAGAGAAAGAGCAGGTGAAAAAGGAAGAAAATAAACCAAAGGAGGAGAAAAAGCAAGATAGGAAGGAGGAAAGGAAGCTAGAGGAAAAAGAGAAGAACGAAGGAAAAGAGGAAAAGAACCCAGGGGAAGCGAAAGAGCAGAGAATAGAGGAGGAAAAGAAGCTAAAGGAAGGCAAAGAGTATGGAAGAAAGGAGGAAAAGAAACTAGAGGAGAGAAAGGAACAGACTAGAAATGAGCAAAGAAAGATTATCAGCAGAGGAGAGGAGGAGGCCAGAAACATTGAAGGGATGATGAAGGAAATGCTCGGCTTCTTCGGCCAAGGGAAGCGAGAAAGAGCACCGTCGCATGAAGAGAGTGGCAGAGAAGCAAAGAAGACGAACAGTGAGGAGGAGAAAAGAAGAGAGAGCGAGGGGCAAAAAGTAGAGGTGAACAGAAGCATCGAAAGAGGGGCATTGGCCAGTCACGAAGCAGTGGACCAAGCGGTAGGGTAATTTGTGAAAATATAAAAATAATAACATATTCTATAATTCATCTCTTTCTTTCTCTATGCTCAAACTATGATACTGTATCCCTGAAACACTCTACTATAATACCGTATCACTGTCAAAACTACCGTATCTGTTATGTCAGTTTTTTATCTGTCCTTTCCGTATTGGCCAATTCCAATGTCTTTCGCGCGCGTCCTCTGCTGAAATTTACATCGGTACTACTTAATTAAGACCAAATAATTATACATAAATAGGAATCGATACCTAACCCCTAGTATTCCGTTACCGTAACTCGCTTTGTTATGAAATCTGGCAGGGATATCTCAAAGCTGTTTTTTTAAACGGGAGATGAATGGTGCGTAAAGATCTGGCCAAATTAGATCCCCACGCGTCCCGAAATTGGCCATTACGAACCATACCATCTTATCTTATCAATATCAAAGTGTTACACTGAAAAAATGACCGTTTATCACCCGCCGATAAACCCTCATTTTTTCTGTCTCCACTATGGATTTCGGAAGCAAAAACTCAAATTCGGTCTTTTTTCGGAGCCGAAATCACTCAAAAATTATCCATTATTTTTATTTTTTGCAAAATTTCAATCTATAAAATAACCGAATTCGAGTTTTTAGGCACCGAAGTGGCGCCGTCGCGGTCTGCAGTTCGGCACCCGTGTGTATGCGCCTCCAAGTCGACCTGCTGGCATGCTGGTTGAGGAACCGCCGGAGCTGCGCATGCTGGATCGGGCGGCTAACCTGTACGGGGACCTGTTCCGGATGATGCTGGACCCGGACGGGTTCGGGGCCCAGATGGTCCGCGGCAGTCCGGAGGAGGCGGAAGAGGAATATTACGGACGATAGAATCTCATTGGAACAGACATCATCATTGTTTTCCTGCTGGATGATCAAAATGAATTATTTCAATCTTTTTCAAAAATAATTATTTATTTTGCCAAAATTCGAACTGCTCTACCCAATAAGTTGGTGCCTTTCTAATTTATTTTTACCCTGTTTCTTCGTTTATTTTAATCTATTTTTTTCTATATTCATCTTTTTTTATTGGATTCATATTATTTATTTGCCTAAAATTTAAAAAAGCAATAAAATTTTGCATAGTTACCTTCACATATGGTGTGACGACATTTGCGGCCCCGACACTGTGAATTAGGCCAAAATCATTACACCATCTTTTTTCACAGTGGCCGAATTCGAGCGGGCTAGGCTCATTTTTAAATAATTTTTTGTTCTATTTTTTGACATCAAACTCATTTTTTCCAGGCTTTGTTGAACCGAGTTAAAGCGAAAGCCGCAAATATCGGAGCCACAAATGTCGTACAACCCTTCACATTACAATATTTTTTAGCTTTCAAATTTGCATCCATCAGAATAGTTGAATGAAGAAATATTAATTGTCGAAAATTCTATTTTTATATTTAAAAAATCCAATAAAAATATATATTTTGTTTTTAGCAACTTGCAACATTTTTAAAAATACTTTGAAATTTTTAGTTTTCCCCCCACGAATACACAACAACGATGATGGCCTTGGAGGGTGATTTTGAGGAGGCGGAACGCGAGACGCGCACCCATCCGGGCATTAATGGGGGAGATCTTGTGAAGAACATCATTGTGCCGGATCCACCAGAAGAAGAAGAGGAGGAAGAGAAGGAATGTGAAGCAGAAAAATCAGAACCAATAGAGAAGAATCAGAAGGAGAGACTTGGAGAGCAATTAGAACCACTTGGAGGCAAAACAGAAGGGCAGAAAAGGCCAGAAGCAGTGGAGCAGAAGCTGATAAAATCAGAATCAGCAAAGCAGAAGAACACAGAGAATGCAGATAAATCAGAACTCGAGGAAAAGAAGCAACCAAAGTCAGAAGCAAATGGTCAGAAGATTTCTGAAACCCAAGAAATATCAAAAGTTGAGAAAAAGGATGACATGCGAGAAAAGTCAGTATCTGATAAATCTGAACACCAGCAAAAGTCAGACAGTGAGGAAAAGAATGTTGTTGGCATCAAGAAGCCCAGTGGAAGCCGGATTGAGAAGTATGGTCCACCTAAGAAGCATGATGAGAACGATACCAAGATGGGCAGCAAGACAGCATCAATCCAAGGTGCTTTTTCATACAATTGGTCTTTATCGATGTTGTCTTTATGATCATAATAAAAGGGTGGTTGATTAGACAAATCGAAGCAATATTTTTGGGAAACTAGATAAAACTACCTATATCAGCTGTTGACGTATGCAAGTTAGTGCTAATACCTCATTGCAAAAAAAAAACTAATAGATTAGCTGTAGCTAATAATTAGCTTGATTTTGCTCTAGCGATCGCAGAATAGTTTGCAAGGTTTAATACCATACATAACATTCAATATTCTATGACAATTTTTATAAAAATTTCATAAACATAGCCCATTATTTAGGGGTCGTTAGAGCAAGATCAATTTAAATCTGTTTTGAGTCGGAAGTGAACTTTGAAAACGAAAAACATACCTAGTTTGAGTAGTTATAACTCGGTTTAAGCCAAACTTATGGGAAACGAGATTGATATGAAAATAGAGCTAATTATTAGTTAGAGAATGAGCCTAATAAGCCCATCCGAATTGGCTGGCTAAGTCTAAAAAAATTATGGCCAAGATGATCATTCGTGCCTGCACATTTTGGAAATTGGTCGATACGAATGATTATTTTGGTAATAACTTTTTTGGGCTAGGCCAATTCGGATGGGCTTAGGCTCATGCTGTAGCTAATAATTAGCTTGATTTTGCTCTAGCGATCGCAGAATAGTTTGCAAGGTTTAATACCATAACATACATGATAAATCACAATCTTGATCATTGCATCAATGATCGTGTGACATTTTGACAAATTCCAGCAGGCCATCCGACACCCATGAGCCACCTTCGAGATGGAGACGAAGTTCCGCCACCGGGCCCGGATCCCACGTATTTGCCCTACTCGGAAATGCAACAAAAGTCGTTGATCCGGGACGGGGACGACGAATATCCGACGGGAAGCAAATCAATCGCCGCGAAAACCCCCAAAGGAATCCGATCGACGCCCGCGGACGATTGGGTACTGTACAACTACACAACGTCAGCAGAGACGGAAAATAACCAAGACAAGGAAAAGGTCAATTTTCCTATTTTAATGATGCAAATTGAATACAATTTGGTTACAAATATTAGAACAACAGATCCATTCATAGGTTGAAATAATAATTTGATCCCAGACTAGATTATCAGATTGTCGAACTAGTCGCTTATCGGTCTATTTGTAATTTTTTGAAATTTTAGATTTTTAGAAATCAATCTTCAAGTGAGAGGAAAACATAAAGTAAAAACCTCTACGTCGAATAACGCCAGAAATGTTTTTTTCAGGAGGTTATTCATATCGAACTTACAAGTTAGAGTCAGAAAATTCGGGATGACCGAGTGGGTAATGGTGTTGCCTAGTGTACGGTGGAATTTCTAATACTCCTCAGGAAATAACAATTTTATATGTCTTTAGAGCATTTCTTTTTTTTTCTTGAATTATTTTGCTTAAGAGACATAAAAAAACCTCAAGGAATCTGTTCAAATTCAAAAAATCGGACAACTTAAAAGAATTCATTATATAAACATTTTAGGCAACAAATTCGAGCAGTTCCTCCTCCAACGAGGCCGATTCTTCTCGAAGTGGGCCTTTATTATTGTTTCCCCAGTTCAATTTGGAATTACTCCATTCCGCAGCAACACCACCGGCGGAAGTTGTGCAACGACAACGCGAGGAACGCGCACGGGTGGACAATGTGTACAAGCTGTTCAGCACCAAGGTGAGAATGGTGCTAGAACGTTAAAAAATAGTGCCAGATGCAAATTTTTGGCCGAAAACTTTTTTTAGACTTGTTAGACATTGGGAATTTTATGCTGATTCGAAAAGTGTTGTTAATTTTTCGAAATTCGAACAAATGTTCTTCCAAATATCCCCTAAATACCCTATTTTTCGCTATTTCGGGAAACTTTCAAACTTTTCGTTCGAATTCCGAAAAATTAAAAATACTATAAGACAGAAATTCTGCACAATGGCTTTTTATACTTTCTGTCTAGCATGTCTTTAAAAAAAGTTCGGCCAAGACTTTACATTTGGAACAATTTTTTAACGCACTATCGGTGAGAATTTTGGCGCTAAATTCAAATGAATTTTTTCTTTTTATTCTATGAATGAATTTTCAAATTGATCAACTCGATTTATTGCAAGATACATGATGAATTAAATGACGAATCCCTCGAACTTTGAGCCAATGCAATGAATTATTTAATATTTTTTTGCTTAGCTCAATGATCTTTGAAAAAATAAGGCCTCCCTCTAAAATAAGGAAATCTTCGAAAGGAATTGAAAAAGATTGTTCTTATTTTACAGAGGATACGGTATACTGTAAATAAGATTTTCAAAAAAATTTTGTTCTATGTATTTTAAGGAGTCTGTCTATGATCTGATCCGGCGCATTCAACAAGCAGATGCGCGACGCCTTGTAGTCCGGCAATCTATTCCTGATGGCACAACAGAAGTTGAGACGAAAAATGGGCCTAACAATGGCAAATAAGCCTTTCAAATTTTTGCTGTTTTATTTATTTATTTTTTATTTTGAAGAAAATACCCATTTGTGCCTTATAGAATAAAATGATATTTCCAAACTCTTATAGCCACAATTCTTTCCGATGGATTGTTCACAGTGTTTTTTGAAAATTTATTTAGGTGATATTATTATTCTCATTTTCAGCTGCTGTCAAAGTCATAGGATCAAACGAGAGGACACTTTTAAATGGGGTTGAGGAGAGGGAGGAAGGAAGTGGGGTTTAGTTCCAAACCAACAATTATCGATCAACCTCATAACATGACACATTCAACTTCCGCGCAACAACCAACTCCACAACTTTTTACACAACTCAACCGATTAAAATGGAAAAATTAACTCTTTTTCATATTAAGGCCTTATTGGGACATTATGCATACATAAAAATTAAGTCCAAGCTTCAAAAAATACCTTTTTGTTAATTTAAGCATATCATTAAACTGCAAAGCATCAACTCGTCATAGTATGTCAGTGTTGCAGAAAATTTCGGCCGCTAAAAGTCGGCGCAGTTCACTGCAGTCCAACCAATCACAGCATCCGGAGGAGGAGGAGGTGGATGAGGAGGAGAGCGAGCAGCAACTGCAACAGCTGTTGAAGGAGGCCAGGCAGTTCGGGCGCCAACAGCTGGACGGCGCCAAAGGGCGAACGGAGGTATTTTTTTAAATTTTTCCTCAAAGACCTAAATGTAACCAAGAGACATAAGTTGGTATCAAAAATAGGTAATTGCTAAAAAATGAGTGATTATCACGGCCATAACTTTTTTGAAATGGACTATATAAGTTCCGTATGAAATGGTGACACGTTTTGGCACGATTAGATTCCGGATCGGTCATGCAATTCTGAATGCTATTCCGTATAATGTTTAGTAAAATATTTCAAAAACCAATTCTGGATGGCAGACCAAAATTTTTTTTGTCAAAATGGATCAAAAATTATTTATTGCTATGCCATTTTCAGGATGCTAAATTGTTGCGCACCCTGTGCGATCTGTTGGAAGGCTCGCTGATGATGTATTATTCGTCGTCAAAATCTGTGGAACAACCTGGAGAGGAAAACAACAAAAACAATACTGAAGAGTGCAATAAATCGCATCGCAACTTTTACGAAACATGGGCCGCCGGTTTTCAGAGGCCGTTGCGCAAAAAAGCAACGCCTGTGCTGCAGCAGAAAGCTGCCGTTGGCAATGTTGCGGAGATGGGCACGATTCAGGAGGAACATGAGCATGAACACCAACAGCAACACAACAAGGACCTGGAAGCCCAAATTGAGGGTGAAAATGGGGACAATTTAAGGGGAAAATATCCAAAAATAGAAAATGGTAAAAATGACATTTAGATTATCTAAAAAAGTTGAGATAGGGACAAACTTTTCCCCAAACTTTTTTGAAAACAAATTGCTTTCATAGAGTTGAGAAAAAAATTAGTTGCTCCGGGTGAGGCTCGAACTCACGACCTTCAGATCACTCATTTGGATTATGAGACTGACGCTCTACCGACTGAGCCACCGAAGCAAGCGAAAAATGGGCTGGGCCAATTCTTTTTGGCCAAATACTAAAGCGATATATTTGCCAAGGTGTAAACCCAGTTCATCAGCAACTAATCATTATTAAGCGCGGCCAAATGATTCAAAAAGTTGTGGCCGAATTAGTCTGTCTTGGCAACTTTTTATTGTTATGGCCATAATTTTTGGGCCGCTTAATTAGCCATTTGAATAAAATTTATCCTTTTATAGCTCAATTGTTTGATAGATAATTCTATTAAAAAAAACTTGTCTATTAAAGGGAAAATGGTGAAAAATTTGAAAAATTGGAATAATTTGGAATTATATCATAAAAATGATTCCAATATTTCAGGCATCATCGATAAGGAGGACATGATTGCATATCAAGAGATTGATGAGGCAGAGCCGGTAAGGTTCCTTTGTTGGTAATAATTATTTAAATGTTTTCTATTTTATTTTTTATAAAAGAAAATAATAAAAAAATTAGCGAAACTTTCTCCCAGAAAAAATTCTCATTTTCAAGTTGCTCATCAACTTGTTGCCCCATGTTGCGCTGGTTGCGGTCGTTCTCAGCTGGTTGCTGATCGGCTCGGCCATTTTCCGCTGGATCGACCCCGAGATCGGGGCCAAGTCCCATCCCCGATCATTCATCTGGTGCTTCCAGCTGTTGACCACAATGTGAAGAAAAAATTTTGGGGAATTTAAAAAAATAATTTTTTTTTCTATTTTTGATGATCTGTATGTATTATAAAGTAAAAATAAAAATTAAGATATGGATTAGTATCTACCTAAAAGCCATAAATTAACTTCTTTTTTTGCGGAACTTTGGTTTTGCGAGGCTAAATTTTTTTATCATGATTTGTCCCTTTCAGTGGCTGGGGTGATTCAAGGGCCACCAACGCCCTAAGCCAGGCATTTACTATGCTCTACATTCTGCTGGGTGAGTGATTGTAATTTTTCTGTAAATTTTTCGAATCTAGCGTAAAATTAAGTACTTTTTTCCTTGATTTTTAACCTTCTTTCCCTACTTTCTTTTTTATTTTTATAGATGTTTACCAAATAAAATGTTTTTTTTTCTCTTTTTTAGATTTTTTCGACTCCTAATATGTAAAAGGAAAGTGTTTTTTCATTCAAAATTATAATGTTATTAAAAATATTTATAAAAGCTGTTTAATATTCAAAAATTCACGAATTTTTTGGCAAAAAAAAGAAGAAAAAAAAATAAAATTTCGGCCAATAGCATTGTTTACAGCTCAAAGAAGTTAGCATTTGGGAAAAAGGAATGGGCATTAAAGCGTGTGCTTCGGTGGCTCAGTCGGTAGAGCGTCAGTCTCATAATCAAATGGAGTGATCTGAAGGTCGTGAGTTCGAGCCTCACCCGGAGCAACTAATTTTTTCCATTTTTTACTTTTTTTCCCACACAAAAATGAATAATCTATCATTATAATGATTTTTTAATCATTATAATGATTTTTTAAACTTTGAAAAATTAATTCTACTGTATTTTTCATTTATTGGACGATGAGTTAACTCGTATATTTTTCCAAAGTTTTTGGCCAAGTTTTTAAACATTTTTATCAAGACAATGGATAGGTATTCTGTAATATCTCTTTTTGTTCAAATTTTTATTTTAAAGTATTCTTGTTGTTAATTTTTGGTCCATTTTTGGTCTATGAATGTGCAAAATGCCATCTCCTTTTTAATTTATTTAATGTTTATTTCCCCTGAAAGTCATTTGACCAATTTTTTGCCATTTTTAATATTTTATTTTTAATTTTTAAGCAATTTTTTTTTAATTTTTAAGCAAATAAAATGCGTCAAGAAGGGAAAACAGTTTTTAACTCATAAAATAGTAAATTTTCCCTTTTCCTGCAAAAATTCCAGGCATTCCAATGCTCTTCTCGGCCTATGCCAACATGGGCCGTGCATTGACCGAGTTGTGCTGCATTTTGTGGCCAAAACTGGAGGCCTGGGTGCGCGACAAAATTATCGGCGCCAAAAAGGTTTCCATTTGAGAAAAAATTAAAAAATTGTAAAAAGGCACCTATTTACAGAAATTTTCCTGGAATTTTTCTCCCTTTTTCTACGGATATAAACAGTAATACCTATTTGTTTCTTTCTCAGAGCAATTTTTTACCATTCCCATTACCAATTATGTCTTTTCAGAATATTTCTTAAAGTTGCTTTTCATAACCTTGATTATTGCTTTTCACAACCAAATTAATTAGAAATGGAATCAGAATTTATCCTAAACTACGATCTCGATCCGATTGATCACTGAAACAGAAGTGAAGTTCTTGGCCTTTTTCGATTGTTCTGATTTCTTCAGAACCATTCTGATGTCCAAGAATCGGCGGGTGGCAAAGCGGCAAAGGGTGTGCCGGAAGTGCAACAGCGCATGCCGGTGGCGGCAATTTGTGTCCTTTTGTTGCTGCACAACCTTGTTGGTCTGCTGATCTACTCTGTTTGGCTTAAACAGTGGCCCGTTGTGGCATCCATCTACTACAGGTACAGTACCTTATCTAGCTTGTCCAACACTTATTAGTCGAAAAGGTAATAAGTTGTACTGTATTAGATGATAGGAAGTTACATATAAACTGTGAATCTAGACTAATACCTAAATAGCATTCACTAAATAAGAGTTGGGCAAAATGTTAGCCCCGGGCGGAAATCGAACCGCACGACCTTCGGACGGGCGATTAGATCAGCGCTTTTCCTCTCACCACAAAACCGATGCTCTACCGTCTGAGCTACCGGGGTGCATTTGCCCGTTATCAACCTCCGCCATAGGCGTTTTAACCGTCCAGCCAGCTTCTTCCTTATAACAAAAAATTTTAGGACGAAAGGAAAACTACGATCATTTTCAGTATATATGTACAGGAATGGGTTTGCCGACAATAGGATGAGTTTATTCCAAAAAATATCGAACTATAACTTTTTGTTTGCAAAAATGCTCGAATATATTTCGAATGAAAAAATCTGCAAATATAACTTCTTGTTTGCAAAAATGCAGTAAATTTTGTGTATTTTGTACGGAAAAATTTAATAAATTAATTGATGAAATTACTGATTTTTTAGCAACTATTTTGCATTTTTGCCACCTATTATAGTAAGTTGACGAGCGTTAGTCGGCCGCTTCGCGGCCTCCTAACGCTCTTAAAATGCACGTCAGAAAAAATGTGGAAATCTGACTTCTTCATTTGAGCTTATAATTTTTCGAAGCGATTGCTTTCCTACGTTAAATTTAAATTAAAAATCTATAAAGGTAATCCGTTAGAAAATAGTATGTGCGAGACTGAAAAAGAAAAATTGAAAATGCCATTTATCAATTATGTAAGTCGCCATCATCGATAATTCACATTCTTAATTACTTAGGGTGTCACATAAGTTTTGAACCCTCAAAAAGAAAATAATTGGTGGAAAAATAGCATAGTTGTGAATTTTTAAAAATACCTCTATGAAGAGGGCTCAAAACTTATGTGACACCCTAAGTAGGTATAAGCAAACTTAAGCGGTTATTATCGCTGCCCCAAGATTCGTCCCACCCAAATTTCTATTATTTCGGCCTGAATCACAACACTATCAACGAGGCTATCTATATTCACCGTGGGGGGCTTAGGCCAAATGCAATGTTCAAAAAATCATACAGCACTC
This sequence comes from Rotylenchulus reniformis, assembly GCA_001026735.1. Taxonomy (NCBI): domain Eukaryota; kingdom Metazoa; phylum Nematoda; class Chromadorea; order Rhabditida; family Hoplolaimidae; genus Rotylenchulus; species Rotylenchulus reniformis. The sequence continues at coordinate 5,983 of LDKF01002427.1, read as the reverse complement.
ACCTATTGAACAGTCCTTCCTCATTTTTTTTCCTTTGATATTGATTTTTATGCCTATAATAGAAATTTGGTTGGGACGAATCTTGGTTTGGACGAATTTTGATAGCGCCGTTATTATTGCTATCGTATCTTCTTTTTTCACTTCTCTCACCTTTTCTCTTCAATCAAGTCCCGAGCGTTGGGGCTTCGCTTCGCTCCGCCCCAACGCTCGGTATGAATTACCTTTTTGTTCCTTCACTGTTCGAATCAAAAAAATGAACTACTCAATTCTTTTTCTCCTTAAATCATTCCCAAATCTAATAATTTTCATGTTCTTTTTTCAATTTTTTCATTGTTTTTTATATATGTACATGAGCTTTTTGTTTTATTTTTTATTTAACAATGAACGGAATTTATTTATATAAATAGAAAAGATTCGAAAAATATATTGTCACCTTATTTATATATTTCAGATATCTGACAAGGGAACATTCCCTACTGTGAGTCGGAATTTGCATATTCCTTTCCTGCCATTTTGTAGGGCATTCACGACAACCGCGGTAAATTTTAATAGTAAATGCCCTCAGAGTTAGGAAGCAAAGTTATAGAATTTTTAATAATAAATATTAAATGTCCGGTCGTTCATCCACGCGGATCATCCACCAACCGGGATGGCATCGGTCGTACCATCTAAAATTTCTGTTACGCAATGCGCTATAAAAACGGCTGGGAATTATTATATAAAAGAAAATAATTAATATGAACCAACAAATAATCATGATTAAGGATTATTAAAAATTGGACGATGGATGCCATCCCAGTGTGTGTGGATGATCCGTGTGGGTGAACGACCGTTAATCAAAAATTAAAAATTCTATAACTTTGCTTGCTGGCTCTAAGGGCATTTACTATTAAAATTTACCGCGGTTGTCGCGCATGCTCTACAAAATGGCTGGAATGGAATATGCAAATTCCGACTTACAGTTAGGAATGTTCCCTTGTCAGATATTCTAAAATTTTCGAAAATTTTTCACAACAGCTATATAAGAAATTTTCTTTTTAATTTTACTCGGAAAATTTATAGTTTACAACTTATCAGCCACTGTCGATTTACTGATACCTTTCGGCATTTTGTCGTATTTTGCACGTTCGTTGTTTTGTAATTCTGTTTTTATGTAGTTAACCACTTATTATGCTATTACAGTATTTATCAACAGTATTTTTCTCTACCTTCTTTCTATTCTGTTATGTACATACATATTGGGGTGAGGAATAAGTTCTGTCATAGTAGAAGGAAATTTTTTAAATTTTAATTTTTCAATTTGTAACCCTATATGAGTTTGGTGTTAAATGAAAGCCTGAAGTCTTCTGATTCTTATAAAATTTTTATAAAAAATTAGCTGCATTTTTTTAATGCCGAAAAATCATCTATAAGCAAGTTGACCCAATGTGTAGAAATTTTAATTGGTTTAGAAAAATTATTAAAAACGCAGAGAAAAATGAAAATATATGATAGGCATAGAAAATAAAATGTGGAGAATTTGAATCTAAGCTTAAAAAATTGAACCACCTTAAATTTAAGGTATTTCGAATCTTACAATATATGTAATGGTTAAATTTAATTATTTGCCCGAAAATAATTTTTTTTGCAAATAAAACAAATCGATTTAAATATTTAATTTTACTCAGCTCACCGAACACTATCAAATAGCGAATAAAGTAATCGATAAAATTCATTTTGCGCAAAAATCATTTTTTCGACCACACTTTACCGAAGCGATTTTCTAGAAAAAGGGAAATTACACTATTTTTCATATTTTTTTGATGAGTTGTTTATATTCTATCCGATAGAGCTCGGCGAGCTGAGTGAATTGACATTTAAATTTGTTGTGTCCTCGGTTGGAGAATTTATTGAAGACAACAGAATAGAATATAGGACAATGGAATAGAATGGAATATGAGGGAATGGAAGCTGGAATGGGAATGGAAGGCAAACAGAAGAGTGACAAATGCTGGAAAATGGATCACTTATATAGGTGGAGATGTGAAGGAATTACAATGAATAATTACATGATCTGGGATACAAGCGAGAAAGAATACCACTAAGAAATATTATCACACGTGACAAGAATCTTATGTCGATCATGCTCATATCCACAACATCTCCCTCTTTAATCCTGAAGTCCCGCGAGCACATCAGAACGTCCCGTAGATCACGTCTGTCCATGTGAGGGGCCTGGTTGATCGAGCTGTAGTCGAGCGAGTAGTCGGGCTGGGCCCATCTGTAGTCGAGCAGGTAGACGAGCGGGGCCCATCTGAATGATCCATAGTTGAGCACGTAGTCGGGCGGGGCCCATCTGAATCCTTAGTCGTGCATGTAGGCGAGCGGGGCCCGTCTGAATCTGTAGTCGCATTGGTCGTCGCACGCCCTGTAGTCGAGCACGTTGTCGCACTAACAGTCGTCGAACCATGCTTCTGAACGTCGGTGGACTTCCGTTGCTTCTTCGTCGGATGACGTCGGAGCTGGTTTGCGTAGCGGTGAACCCTCGTGCCAAGTCTTGCTACTTCCACACGGTAGCGCTGCGAACCATCCACACGTTCAATGATTGTACCTGGAATCCACGTTGCTTTGCCATTGTTGTAGTTGAGCACAAGAACTGGACTTCCGGCTTTGAACATCGAATTGTTGTTGCGAAGAATCTTCTTTGGGACTGCCTTCTTTTGAACGTTGTGTTCGGAATGACGCATTGTAGAAGCATCCGCTGAAGAATTCTGCATCGAAGCTGCTTGCACATTGACCTCTCGGATGCTGACTTCTGAATATTGGACTGGAGTCACATCTTCCGTCGTAGATTTGTGCATCGCGTCGAACCATCTTTGAAGATTGAGGTTGAGAGCTCGGATCCATGGTACTCCCAGTAAGTCGTGCGTGACTGTGCTGCAGACGTAGGCGTCGAGCTTCTGTACTGGTTGATCCTCGAG
>LDKF01002425.1:5171-24310 GCA_001026735.1 Rotylenchulus reniformis | reverse complement strand
TAAGTTCACGTGAATACCAAAACCGAACTTAATTATGATACGACCTGGTATTGGGGTAGACCAAATATGAATAACAATGGTCACCAAAACTTCAAACACTAATTCGGCATCGATATGTTAGTCGAATGTACAAACTAAAAATGGAATGTATCAAAGTGATTCTCAACTGAAATGGACAATTCGGCTCAAAATTTCAGAAGGACAACGGTGAATTCGATGTCACAAGGTGCCAAATTGCCCTGACATACAAAGTGAAGACCAACCTTGGCCTTGGCATTCCTACTTTTTAACCGGAAAGAAATATTTTGTCCTAGCAGATCAATTCACCGGTACCGTGCTACCCAGACAGGTGATGCGGTCGGTGGTCCAGCAGTCGGCGATTGTTCCAAAATTGGCTGTCCTCTGCTCTGAAGGACCTGGAATTTAAGGGGCCAACGATTTGGGGGATATTCATCAGCAGAGGGAGGAATGTTTATAACCAAAGGGTTAGAAAAAGGAGAAAATGGGACAAATTGGTCAAATTTGAATGCCCAAATTAGGGTTAAAGTCATGATGTATATAATATATTCATTTTTGATTTCAAAAGATGATGCTCCTAATATGTAATAAGTAAGAATTGAAAAGGGGAAAATGGACGACGAACTGATCTGTGGCCATATCCCACTAGAATGGCCAGCAGAGGAGGGAGAGGAGGAAAACACAAATGTTTTTGGATGGGTTGGGGTAGCGAATCGAGTTGAGTTGAAAGTGGAAGATTTTGTTCGAAAGGTTGATTTGTTCAAAAAATGCACGGCACAAAATAATCCGCCATGCGCAAAAGTAACGACGGGGGTTGGCCATACTTGTGGGTTGCCCGACATTTGCGCCCCAACTCAATCAGTTCAAACGCAGTGTTGAGAAACTGGCAAATTATTAGCTACAAAAAGAGCCTGGACAAATCCGAATTGGGCCACTGTGAGAAAAGTCATGGCCAAAATACCTACACACTGAATTTGGCCAAACCATCTACCCATTTTGGCCATTGCTTTGTTCGCAATGGACCAATCCGAGGGATTCTCAGCTTCATTTTGTGGCCAATTTCTTTTTGACACCAAACTCATTTCTCCAGCAGGATAAGTTTAAGCCGAGTTATAACAATTCGTGGTCTGCGGTGTTTGACCCTAACTCACTCATCATCAGCACACCAGCAGGATACTTACCGTATTCTCTCTAATATAAGGCCTCCCTCTAATAAAGGCCCCTCTCTTATAACGCCCCCTCTCTCTCTCTCCCTCTTTATTAGAGTTGAAGGTACGATTTTTGGTCATTTTTGCTATTTGTGTTCTATAATTACAAATAATTAAAATTTTTATTTCTGATAAATAACACCTCTGAATTAACGCCTCTGAAAATTTGGTCATTTTTCTTATCAAAAATTGTAAGACCTAGCCCTTCTTTTAGAGAGAATGCGGTACATTTGTTAGTGAGTTTTGTAGGGTTATTTATAATAATTATAAGTAAAATACATACGCTTCAGAAAAATGTGGAATATAATTTTTTTGAAACGATTTTGTGCAATATAAATTTTCTATAAGCTGATCATACGTGTGCTTTGTTCTTTTTCTTTTTAATCTAACAGAGAGAAAAATTCGCTTCGAAAAATTATAGGCTCAAATGAAGAAGTCAGATTTCCACATTTTTGTGACGCGTATTTTATTTTTTATATAAGAGTCAGTCAACAAAAAGGATGGATCGATGGGGCTGCGGTCCGCCCATCTACATATCATCATCATCATCCCCCGCCCCGCAACTTCCACCAACAATTTTCTTTCTTCCCAACTGAACTTTTGCCCTTGGGCACACAGTCAAACTTATCATTGGGCATTCCCAGGGGATTGGTGAATGATGTTGATGATGATGGTGATCAATGGTCATTGATCACAGGCAGGGATCACAAATTATATGTATACATGGCAAATGCCATGTTTTTGAAAATTTGCCATGTTTTTGCCATGTTTTTCAAGTTGCCATGTAAAAGCCATGTTTTTTGGAAAATTTTGCCATGTAAATGCTATGTTTTTCAGGCAGTTTGCCATGTTTTTCGAGAAGTGAGTTGTGATCTCTGATCACAGCAGGGAATTGTTACGTCACACATATGTAATGGATGGATGGACGGGTCGTCGTTTGAAATGGGAAATGTTGACGAATTATTATTTTTACAATATGTTTGTTGTTCGGCCATTTCTTCCTTTAGTCTTCAAAGTTTTCAGAAAAGCTCTGACTCGTCGCGCTGGAGGCGCAAATTTTTTAGATACCGGAACCCGAAACCGGAGCCGAAAATTCTCGTTCGAACCCGAACACTGGTCTGTGATCGCTGAAAAGTTTGCCGGTGTTGAGATGTTAAAATGTGCCAAATGGCAATTTGGCCCCAAAAACTTGGTTCAAGCTTGCTTGGCCAAAATTGTTTTGAAAATTGAGTTTTCGAATTTCCTTGAAATTTTTCGAGATTTCAAAGAAATATTTTTCGAAAATACTTTTGCCTTTTAGTTTGGCCAAGCAAGCTTGAAGAAAAGTTGCGATTTATAGTTGGAAAATGCCAACGTTGTGGAAAAAATTTTAAGCAACAAATTACAATTTTGAAGGAATTCCGAGAAAATGGACAAAAATTATTTGAAGAAAAGAACCTCGTATCTTGGGATATAGCATCATCATCATCGGGTTGAAATTGAAATCGAAAAAGGGATGGATTTACAAGGAAAATTGAAGGTCTAACTTGTAAGAAGAAGAGAATGGATGAATTGAATTATTCGATGTGGAAATTTACAAAAAAGAGAGAGAGAAAGAAGAGAAGAGAGAAATAGAAGAATGATTCTTCTGTTGGAGGTATTGCCTAAGTTCAAACTGCGAAAATCGCACTGCAAAATTTTTTTGGATTTTAAAACCTCAAAACCGGTAAAAATCGTTTTTTTTAGTGAAAAATTGATATTGAATTTGGGTTGGCGATCAAGCTCAACATTCTACGGATTCGATGAGGAATGGAAGGGAGTTAAGGCATTGCCGAAATGGAATTTGCTGTTTTCCGGAAGTTGCGCATCAATGCGGTTGGCCTTCCGGATCAGCATCTTGCGCTTCCGCTGAGCTGATCAGTTCATCTGCTGTTGCTGGTGATGCGTCCCTCCGTTCATCACAACCGGCGTGGCCATGGTGCTGGATTTCCGGCGTCTGCTGCCGCCTCCACCTCCTCCTGCCCCTGGCGCGCGCAGCAAGTACGTGGTCATCAGGCCCTTGCCCTTGACGTTGATCTCCCCACGACACTCAAAATGGAAGCCCTCGCGCTCCAGGATCTGCTTGGCCTCCTCCGTCACCTGATCGGGAAATGGAAGCGATCAAGCTGATCAGGTGAACGGAAATCAGGGTGATCACTGATCAGTATGGGTGCTCGGCACTTCTACTGATTGAGGGTTGAAATTCCTCAAAATGGGGCCATTTTGAGATAATATGCCACTAGGAGAAATTTCCGCTGCTTTTAGACCATTTTCGGGATCATCGGTGCCATCCGAATTTCGAACTATCCCGAGTGAATTTCCCACAGGTTCAGACCTGGATTCGTCCCGGGATGCCAGATGAGTCCATGCGACTGGCCACGTTCACGGTGTTGCCCCAAATGTCGTAGTGCGGCTTCTCCGTGCCAATCACGCCCGCCACCACCGGGCCCACATTGATGCCTGAGCAGTGATCAGAGATCATTGATCACATAAGGGATCAAAGATCAAAAGCAATGGGAAGATCACTTGATAAAAGGTCAAAAAACAGTGATCGCTGCTAAAAAAAGCGTCATAGACAAATGAAGGTCTCTCAACCTAATAATAGGAAATAAATTTTTTTTGAAAAGATCAACGTACCAATGCGCAGGTTGAAGTTGCCGAAGGAGTTTTGCTGAATTTATTTTCCTTTTTTATTTTGAATTTTATTGCCACATACGTTGAACTCCTCCAACCAGCCAAAAAGGGCCAGCGCAAAGTTCAACACGGCCACCACATGGGCATTCCCGGTGGAGGTGCCGGTCAGCCCACTTGCGGCCATATAAGTGGTGGAAATGGTCTAAGGAGGATGTGGATCAAAGATCAAGGAAAGATCAAGATCAGATTGCCCACCTTGATCTTCTCGATACAGTGGAACTCGGGCTCGGTGAGAATCTGAAGATCAGTGAGGGATAAAGGAGGTGATCAGGATTCCCGATCATTTCTTACGTTGTCAAAGTCGCTGATGAGCTCGTTGAGTACCCGGATGCATTCTCGGCCCTCCTGGTTGGTGTCCATCTCTGAAAGTGAAAAGTACATGCCTAGTCCACAACAATTCAGCGTCCAAAATGCTCATATAAATCAATCAGTATAATCGAGCTGATCAACTCCGAGCTGATCAATCATAAGCTGATCTGATCAAACTGATTAGTCGGATCTGATCCATCCATTGATCGATCGGTCCCTGTTCGCTCACCCTCGTAGAACTTGTCGAACTCGGTGATGGTGACGAAGATCACGCAGGCGTTGTCACGCGCTTCACTGTAGAGTTCAGATCGCCGGGTGGGCTGATCGCTGAGGAAGTGCTTGGCAATGTGACTGGGCAGAATGTTCTCTGACCAATCGGGAAGAGCGGTTAGAGAAAACAAAAATACAGTAATCCAAGGGGCTAGAGAAGTAGAGATACGGTTACTAATCCATGGTAGTGTAAATAAACGAAATACCATTGATCCGTCCAATAAGATCAGAAGTACCGTATCCTGTACCGTATCGAATCTGCTATGGCGGTGGTAGAAGACTACTGTATGTTCTTATGTATGCATGAGCGGTTTGAGAAAAGAAAAGCCTTTTAAGTATTCTTCAATTTTGAATGGGATTTTTAAGAGATTGAGCTTTGTCATCTTTTCTAGATAATTTAAAAAACATATTTTAATTTTAAAATCGCATTTTGGCCCTCAAAGTGAAAAAACCCACCGAGCACCCTGCGGTTCTGCTCGTACGTTTTCTTCATCTCCACATTCTCGCCCAGCGCCTTGAGCTTCCAGATGAAGTCCGAGCGGGCCACCAGCTCCGAGCGGCGGCTTTGCATCCCGATCAGCAGAACGGCGAAGAAGATGATCAGCGTGAACAGCACCTGCAGCTGCACGGAGGCGGAGGCCGAAGAGGAGGAGGAGGGACTGAATGGCACAAGGAACAAGGGCAATTTTGGCACTTTTTGCGTTTTTATCAGTGATCAAATGATCTTGATCTTTGGGGCCAAATTCAATTTATTTTCGTAAAAAGGTTAAGACAATTTTAGCATTTTGATATAATTTTTTCCATAATGGCTTCAATGACTCCCCATCGGTTGTCCATGGCTTTTTTATACCGGGACATATAGGAAATGTCCAAAATGATATAAAACTTAAAATTCCCTTTAAGTTGAGTTGAAAGAATTCTGCATCTTTTTTTTGCATCCTGATCATGCTTTTATTTTGATATTGAAGTCAATCTTAGTTAGCCACTTTTTTGAAAATATTTTCAGCTGGCCTCCCTTTTGGCCCTTTTAAACTTCTTAAACAACATTTTTCGTACTTTTCGTTCATTTTTGCCCCTTCCACTCACTTGCATCCGTCGCCGCCGATGAGTCCCGTGCCAGTTGTGGCCAACTTTGCCATCCTCGTCCCATTGACCAGGATCCGTGCCGCCCTTTGCGGCCCCGTCCCCGTCAGTCGATCATGACCTTCGCCCACATCTTCGGTCAACGGCGGCCACTGCAACATCCAGATGGTGGCCAGGATGGGCAGGCACAGGCAGATGGCGATGAACACCTTTGACGTAGCAAAAAGTTAGACACGTACTGCATTAATATGACATTCTTTTTCCAAACTGCTCTTGGTAATATGCAATTCGATCAATCTAAAGAAGTCGGTCGGATCACCTTTTCAAGTGCCAACAATGATTGGAAGGCACAAACGCATAGCAAAAGGAGCAGGGCACACTCGAAGATCAGCTGAACCGGGAGGGGAAGGGGGACTAGGATGAGGGATCAGATGAATGGACGGGTTGGGTGGGGATCGAACTTGTTAGAGCAAATGATCAAAGGTCAAAATCCAGTTTAAGGATCAATGATCAACCCGTGATTGGGAACGAGGCCAACCGCTCAAGGAAGTGATCAAAGGTCAATGCCACAGGATAAGAGATCAAAGATCACTCTGATCAACGGCATCACTCACTTCCGTGCGCGGAATGGGCTTTTGTTGTTGGCAAAGGGTGGTGATCAGTGGAGGTGTGGGGCGACACAAGGCGAAGCGGAGGGACAGGAAGAAGGCGCAGGCGGAGAACAGGCACAACACCAGCAGACACTTGTGCATCCGACGCATCGCGGGGCGCCGCTTCCGATTGGGCACCTTAAAGGGAATATGGACCTGAATGCCCTGAGGGAATTTGATCTTGAAATCTTAAAGAAATCTGGAAAGGGGAATTCATCCCGAAATCCAATGGAATGGGTCATATTGGTTCTCTGGTAGTTTTTTACATACTCCAGTGAGTAGCGTAAGTAAAGAGGCGCAAGGTTCAAAGTTCGCTTTGACCGAAATTTGGTCCAGAATTCCACTGCCAAAACCCAGTAGGTTCCCGAATTCCGAGATTTGAGATTCTCAAGATTCCGGGAATTGTTTCCATTGCTAGATGTTAGGCAGCATGCAACCTAAATGCCCATCCTAATTGTCTAAATACCACCAAAATTGCTAGAATGGAATATGTTAATGAATCCAGGATCCTTATAAGTACGGTGGTATTGGAAGTTGTGAATGTGAATCCTCGTTATCATTACCATGACATAGCGTCGGAAGAACATCAGAAACAGCAGCAAAGGGATGGCGACAACGGCAACCCCCGCGGCAACCAAGTGATCGGTGGAACTGTAAGAAAGTGGGAGGGTACTGTATAGAGAGATGGAATACGGTAAGAAGGTTTGGGGCATACGTGAGTTGGGCCAGACAGAGGGCGGCCGAGCAGAGCAGGAAGATGGTCAGCAGACACACGGACTCCGGCAGAACCTGGTTGGCTTTGTACTGGAGGAACTGAAGGGGAAATAAGTGGCCAAAGATCAGTGAGGAAATAAATGACCAAAGATCAACCATCAGTGATCAATGATGAATAAATGATAAGAGAGAAAAATGGATTATACAGGATCAAGATCAAAAGGCACTGATCTAACTAAGTAATCTAAATAAGTCCAACGGACCTTCTGTTCAATGCCTGGGCGCCGGAAGCGAAGTGTGTAATGTTCTGAAAAATTGCAAGGATGCTGACGTGTTTTAGCGATTTGCCTTCTAGTTAAATCTTCTCCCCGTTGTTCTGCTCCAAATTGAGCATACCTCCACCCTCCTCCTCAGTATGCATCTTATTACCCAGTATCCATCATCCTGTTTTATTGTTTTGCTCCACATTTTTCACTCACATAGTGTTATATCATCTCCTTCTCTGTACTGCTCCGACTCCCCGGGTTCCATCCCTACTTCTACTGCTTCATAACCCGTCCTCTGATCCATTACCCCTCATTTTCGACCGTTTGTACTGCTCCAACTCTTCGGGTTCCCCTCCCTCCCCTGTCCCTCACCACAGTACTCCTTCCTCCAGATGCCCATGTTGATGGCGTCGATGCCCTGCTCCAGGAATTGGTCCACCTCCTCCTCGATGTTCCTGGACAGTTCTCTCCGCAACGGGTTCCCCCGCCGGTCCACCATCCCCGTCAGCTGCAACTCTTTGTTCAGTGCCTTCGGCGCTTTTTTGTGCTGATGCTGGAATTTTCGGGAATTTTGCCAAATTTTCTGATCTCCCCAACCAACCTCCTTGCCCTCCTCCGACACCACCAACCATGTTTGGCGGATGCCCTGGTCTACCAGATATTTCGACCGTTCCGGTCCGTTGCCCGGCTCCACCCGGTACGTCCCTTTCAGCGCGTTCAATGTCGCGTCCGTGATGTGAATACGCCTGAAACATGGAAGTGTTTTCCGAAGCTTGGTTTTTGAGTTCGGTGCCAAAACCCTTAATATTCTTCCCCATTCGGTAACCGGACCCTAAAGGCATAATAGCGGGAATCGAACCCGCTAAATTCTCCAAACAATGAGTGTTATCCATTGAACCATGGACGGATGTGATCCTAGGTTGCCGATGATGATGGATTAATTGGACTCCTATCCAAAGGAATCAAGACCTTTTGCTTCAATTATTGCCCGATCCATCATTTCCAATCCAAAGTATCCCTCCAGGAAAGACTTGTCTTCCGCCGGTGATCATTGATTCTCGTGGATTTTTAAATCCATGCCAAACATATGTTTATTTGGATCCTTCATCCTCTCGTAGCTTTAGATCCAAGACTTCGGAGTTGATCTTTGATCCCTTACCCGGCCACTCCGGAGCTCTCCATGTGGTTGGCCAGGGTCACGTCGTTGCTCATCACATCGAATTGCCACTTCTTCAGGCCCAACACCCCGCAATGGGCCTTCCCGCTGTGGATGCCCACCCGCATGTTCACGTTGACTCCATGCAGTTCGCGGACCAACCTGATCAATCATTCATTCAATCGATAATTATCGTTTGGTTGATAAATATTGTTGGATTTGAATTTTAAGACCACTATTCCTACATAAAAGCTCAATTCTAAAAGCTCAAAATTCTGCGGGTGTTCCAATGGAATTCCAGTGGATTGCCAAGTTCAAGGATTTCAGAATTACTCAACCCTTGAACAAGGGTCATTTTCGTTGGGATATTCATGGTTTTCAGGATTTTCAGGATTTCCCCACCCCGATTCAATCAACCAGCCGATCAGTTCCTCCCCTCCCTTCTCACTTTATTGTGTGGATCATATCCAAGCCCATGGCCACCGCGCACACCGCGTGGTCCGACCGGGCCTCGGGCAGACCTGAATGGACAATCCCCTGAACTCTTTGCCCTATTATGGGTCCAACTGTGTTGATCTTTGATCCCTTCACCCCCTTTGACTCACTCACCGCTGACACAGTAGTAGCAGTCGCCGAGGATCTTGATGCGCATGCAATGGTTCTCGTGGGCCAACTTGTCGAACCGGGCGAACAGTTCGTTCAGGGTCCGCACCTGGCATTATAAAGTGGAATACCTAGTCAATTTGGGTCGAAACTTTTGGCACGTGTCTAATCCGAAGGTGTCTAAATTTTCCAAATGCCTAAATTCGAAGATGCAAAAATGGTTCAAAATGGAAGAGATAAAACAATCCAAAGACAAAAGGTTCATCTCTGAATTAGCGGACTGATATGGGTTTTTGCTCAAAATTCCTAACACTCAAATTCTAAATCTGAACTTTTGCGTTTATGATAATTTCAAGATTCATTCTCCCTGAGCAAATCTATCTACTTATCGAGCGGAAAAGATCTAATGGATTCGTCAGAAGTGTTCTGATCAATTTTGGTAGTCGGCAACAAGAAACCAACCAGGTCCTCTGCACTGCAATGCGTTGCTCTATAATAAAAAAAATAAAAAATAAAATTTTATATTTTTATTTTAAAAATAAACCCTACAGATTTGTAAAACCACAGATGTCGGCGAACAAAATGCTGATCTAAAATTTCAAGCTTTAGTTTATAGACATTTGGTTATTTAATTTTTTTAGCTTAATCAAAAATAATGGCACCCAGAACAGGGATGGAATCGATTTACGATTTTCGACTTTTCGGACCCCTCGAAATTTCGATTTTCGACTTTTTTTCGTTGGCGATCGACACCATCCCTGACCCAGAATGGTGAAGGGAAGAGAAATTACGACATTTCGACAAAAACTGCCTTCCAACTCAAATGATTGGTATTTTATATAAATTAATTGTTAGGTTTCGTTAATCATCACAAGGATAATCATACGTATACAATAAGTTACAGTAACCGAATTTAATTTGCTTATTTTTCGACACGAAATTAGAAATGTTCTTTTTCTCTATCACATCCTATCACTTTCATTTCCGGTAAGTCGTAAGCGCTGCCCCACGATTCGTCCAAACCACGATTCGTCCCGGCACGATTCGTCCAAACCATGATTCGTCCCTCCAGCCAAAAAGTCACGATTCGTCCCACCAGCCAAAAACCCATGATTCGTCCAACCCACGATTCGTCCCAACCAAATTTCTATTATTTCGGCCTGAATCTCAACATTATCAACCGGCTACTTATAGAAAACCCGGCGATCTATATTCACCGTGGGGGGCTTAGGCCAAATGCAATGTTCAATAGGTGCGGGCTGGATGATTTTTAGATTTTTTAATGCAAAATTTGTTAATATTGGGCTCGCCGAAGGCGAGCCCAACAATAAGAAATTTTGCATTAAAAAATCAAAAATCATACAGCACTCACCTATTGAACAGTCCTTCCTCATTTTTTCCCTTTAATATTGATTTTTTGCCTATAATAGAAATTTGGTTTGGACGAATCGTGGGTTGGACGAATCATGGGTTTTTGGCTGGTGGGACGAATCGTGACTTTTTGGCTGGAGGGACGAATCATGGTTTGGACGAATCGTGGGGGCGCCAGTCGTAAGTAAGTTACCGTCTCAGCAATCAATTCACCCTTCCCGAAAAATCAATCCATCAATTCATTTAATTAATCAAGCTACCGTTCAATATAATACAAAATTAAAGATAGCAAAATGAGCCTACTATATGTACCATCTAATCTTTAAATGTAAATTATGCACAATTAAGTCTTTAATAAATTCAAAATAGAATTTAAATTTTAAAAACCCAACAGAAAACCAAAATAATGCATAAAATCATTTATAACAAATTTCATCTTCATTAAATTTCAACACTAAATTCTTTCATTAAAGCAAAAAGTAATCAGAACCAAAAAATCGGATTCAAATAAAGCAAAAAAATGACACGAAACATTGATCGCTATTTTTATTTATGAGAATTTTGAAACGATGGAATTCAAGTGAAAATGATTTATGTAAATGGAATAAGCTATATTAACTTGTTTATTTTTCTTTTTTATTTTCGGTGTCAGTTTAATATTTGAAATAATGACGACCAACAAAGACAAAATTGAGTCTTTATTCGAATGTGATTACGCATATTGGTCCAAACAACCAGGCAGCACATTCCCCTCCAAATGTACTCTGTGCGGCGACATTATCTGGGAAGGGTGGCAGAAGAACAGAAGCGACGGGGACCTGGAAAAGGGCAAAGCGAAGATGCTGCGCAACTACTCAGCTAGGCAACGTCATCTCGGCCACAAGCATCCAAAGAAACTTGAAGAGATCAGTGCTACTTTTCGCAACTATAAACCATACAATAACAACACACTGCCCACCAACAGCACAGCAGCGTCCTTTGATGTACTTGAATTGTACAGGAGGACAGGGCCCTGTTTCCACTGTGGCGGACGCTATGCTTTAAATGTTCTAGCTTCTCATCGGATGTATGTTTCAATATGGTTTTGAAAGATGGTTTAAAAAGATTTTTTGATTTAGGATCAAAAGTGCTTGTAGAGAATCCGGTTGTCGTCAATTCGGGGGTCTCTACGAAAACAGCAACAACAGACATTGCCCGGAGCTAGTGGCAGCCAACAAACGACAAAAAGCAACAATTAACCAACAAACAGGCCATCGCCAACAATTCATCGAGTTTGTGGCCCATGGTGCCGACACTATTCCTATGACTGTCGAGGAGATACACCGCCCAGACCGCCGTAAGTTTTACAAAGTCACAATCATTGTCATTGTTTGAAAGTCACAATAGAGAAATATACACGGAGAAAAAAATGTATAGAGTAAGTTCCTAGAGGAAAACTTCGTTTCATAAAATCGTAGAGCCAAAAATAAATAGGATATATCTTTAGTGGGTACTTTTGCAGTTTACCCCCCTGGAAAAATTTTAAATTATTTCCTCAACAAATCTTAGCAGTTTAAATGTGATCAGGGGTTTTCACATGCGCTGAATTCGAATCTGATGTCAGATCTATTGTATGATTTCATCAAATGTATGATTTTGTCATCTTTTTATTTTATGTAGAATTAGTCTATGTTCCTAAAATTGCACAGAAAATAAAAAGATGACAAAATCATAGGTTTGATGAAATCATACAATAAATCTGACATCAGATTCGAATTCAGCGCATGAGAAAACCCCTTGATCGCATCTAAATTGATAAGATTGGTTAGAAAAAAAAATTAAAAAATTTCCAGGGGGGTAAACTGCAAAAGTACCCTTTAGTGTTTGGGGTATATGTACAACTCGATCCTGACTGCAAGCCCATGTATTTTGGACGGAGTCGGCGCATCCAACAGCGAACGACAACACATGAGGCCGATCGGGTTCGATACTGCACACGTGGTGCCATCATACCACAAAGGACCACACTGCACCTGCTCTCAGAGCTCACGTTTGTCGAGTCGAGGGTCGGCGAATACTACTCCATCCAATTGATTGGTGGGTGAAATTCTAGTACATTTTTAGTAGTTTTTTTTGCTAATGAAAAGATTTATTTTTACAGACATCCTAACGGAGCACCAACAGCGCCCAGCCAACCACAATTTGCCCTACCCATGGACGCCACAGAGCAAATCGACGGATGGTACCAAATTGCGTGAACACAACCTAGCCATCCACTCTGAAGGAAGGCGCCTGATCTCTGAACTTCTGATGGATGCTATCCTGCTATATGCAGAAGTAGAGAAGAAGTGGCAGAGGAGGCGATTCCAGCAGCTACGCCCAACTGCAGTCGACGGGTAATGAGAGTGACATACTATTAGGTACATATTCCTCATTATTATTTTCAGAAGTGCTATCCCCGACGCAAGCGCCCCTCTGCACCGGACAATCTGCAGCTGGCCACCTGTTCATCGGCGAGTTCCAGCACTGTTCCGACCACATCTACTACATCCACTCCGACATTGGCACCAGAACTGTTGGACTTAAAACGCAAATTGGAGGAATCGGAGCAGAGGAACAGGGAATTGGCGGAAGACAACAAAAACAAAGAAGAGCAGAGAAAGCGCTACAAGCGCAAATCACATGCATTTTCGGTAAAATATTATAAAATAGCATATATTTATTTATTTTTTGCTTTTTAGACCAAAATGAACAAGCTTGCTGAAAGGTTCAACGCAAGTGTGTCGCCGATGACATCCCCGGGATCATTGCCATCCCAGCCACCATCCCAACCCGCGCCTCTGCCGCCACCATGCTTCGACCCACCGTTAGTTTTTAATTTCTACTCTGGATCATCATTTTCATTTGATCATTTTTATTAGGAAAAGGACGTGTTTGTTTGGGTTTCACCTCAAAAATGATGCTAAAATTGGGGAGTTTGCTGGTTTTGAGATGCCCGTGCAATACGATCTTTCCGTCAGCGATTCAGGTGAAAATTGTGAATGTTGATTAATCCAACGAAATAATCCAGTTTTACACACACGCTCCCACGTGAGCATATTCGGTTAGTCAGTTGATTGTAGATTTTATTTTTTTATTTTTAATTTAAGGTGTGTCACATATGTTACAGGTAGAGCTCAATTGCCATAATCATGATTTTTGATATTTAATTTAATTTTAGACCGAAATTACGGGCAAACACAGGTTCCTTGGGGGAATTGGGTAATATGAATTTAGGATTTGGATCTAGAGAAGAGTTCGTTGAGTCCTTGACACCCGCCGACTTGGTCAACCTGCCCCAAAACACCGGAGTGCTTAGTGTTCTGTCCAATCCCAAGGGCGGAATAATCGATGACTTGGCAAGACAAAATCACGATTTAATCGATTTTAATTCCATTTTTTGTTCTCAACCAGATCGTTTCCAAAACTGATCGCGATTCACTGTATATGGTCACCAATGCCGGCAGGATCAGCGTCGATTTGCCGTATTTAGAAGTCCGATTAATTTTTTCGTAAATTAAATACAGCATGTTTTTAAAAGGAAAATGCTGCTGAATGGCGTAGAAATGGTAAGGATGTGCTGGTCAAAGTGTTGGAGGACAGAGCATTGGTAGCGGTTCAAGGTAAAAACATTTTATAGAAAATTGAGGATTATTTGAATTATTCAGGTCCCGAAATGTCAGAATTATTACAACCAGAAACCGATTTTCCGTTGGATTCTCTGTATTTCATGCACTCATCAGTGGGGAAAGTTTGCGGAATTGACAATTGTCGGGTGACGAGATGTGGCTACACTGGAGAGGATGGAGTGGAGGTGCTAGATGCTGGATTACGAAAAACTAATAATAATCCATTTCAAAATTATTATTTTTTCTAGATTTCGGTCCCTGTCAAAGAAGCAGAATTGTTGGTGGAATGTCTAATGGCTTCGACCAATGCAAAGCCAAAACTGGCCGGACTCGGCGCCTGGGACGTGCTCCGGATCGAGGCTGGACTTTGTCTGCAAGGAAGCGACATAACCGAGGACACAACCCCCGTGGAGGCCGGAATGGCTTTTGTGATCGGTGAGAAATAATGATGGACAGAGTAAAGGGAGAATAATTCGAAAATTTAGGGAAACGGCGGAGAAAAACAATGGGATTTCCGGGCGCAGAAAAGATGTTGGAACAGCTGGAGAAAAAGAATTTCGCTAAGAAAAGAGTAGGACTGACAATGGTCGGAGTCAGAAGTGCACCGAGATGTAGTTTTTTTGTGTGACGTAATTGCTGAACTCGACCTAATTTTTGCTTTTTTACAGCTCACATGCCCATTGTCGACCCGATCAGCAAATCAGCAGTTGGCTTTGTCACTTCCGGTTGCCTATCGCCAACACTGGGCCGACACATTGCAATGGGCTATGTTGACCAGGGACTGTCAAAACTTGGAACAATTTTGGCGGTCGATTCGGGATCGAGCAAGTGGAACGAGGTTGAGTTGGTGGAGATTCCATTTGTGAGTAACAAACACTACATGAATTGAATACATTTCTATGCAATGAATCTGTTTTTTAGTTCGAGTTCTTTTTGTTTTTTTTTGTTAAATTGATAAAGCTAATATTATCTTATTGAGCTTTTCTTGAGGGGATTGGGTTTGGATTGGAAGGGATGGGGATTTGCCTGCTTGAAGGGCAGCACTGAGATTGTGTCCGCAGGAACAATAACAAATTATAAAAAAAATAAAATAATTAAAATTATAAAATAATTCTATTTATGTTCTATAATTTATGTTCTTTCCTATTCTTTTGACATTTTCATCCGTTTTTGTCTATGTTTATTTTATTATTATTTACTTGATTAAAAATACCTCGGAATGTTTTTGGATGTAGATCTTGCGGAACTGCAGCTCCGGCTCCTTTGAATGAAAAAAATCGGATTAGAAAAAGAAGTGCCCAATTGATCGTTGATCAGTTATGCACTTTTGGCATCGATAATTTTTATTACCGTAACAAACTAACCGTAATCCGTTTTACCGTAACCGGAATTTCACCCACCTTCTGGTCAATGTTCCGCCTCACATCCAACGCAATGTGTTTGGGCAGCTGAAAATGGCCAGATGAGTTCCATGATGTTTATTGTCATTTGCCTACCACGGACAAGAGGATATTCTCCTGCTTCTGGTTGTCCCGGTGAAGCTGGAGCCGGTTCTCCACACTGCGCCGCGTCTCCCGGAAAGTTCGGCGCTGCACCAGCTCCGTCGGAATGTACTGAAACCACGGGAGCATAAAGGGCACTCATACAGTAAGACCAACAGAGGGATACTGTACTGGGTAATAATTAGGGCCCGGATAGTTAGGCATGTAAAAATGGCAAAATAGGCTATCCGGGCCCTAGTAATAATACATAGAACAAGGATGGTGAACATAAGGTAAAAAACAGAGAACAGATAGAGTTGATGACGCTTAAGGAAATATTGTCAAATATGCTCTGAAACTATGCCGAATGATCAATTAAACAGATCCGAAATTACACATTTTGATTGTCGGATCGGTAGTGATCTGGATCTGTTAGCATCTCACAAATCAAATTTGTCTTACCAGCCAGAGTCCGTTGACATTCATGGCCAGCACCAGAATGGCCTGGACTGCTAGCTGGCGGAGGTCGTCGCCCCCGCGGCGGACGAGCCAAAAGGCGCGGACGGCCAGGGAAGCGGCACTGATGGCCAGAGCGGCCATGAGGGAAGCTTTTAATTGAAGAGGCATCTGGAATTAATCGGGGGATCAAACTGAAAAATCACATATCAAAAGGTGACTGGCTGATTATGATCGATCTGGACCCAAGAATTTTCACAAAAAGTTATAATTGACACCATGATCTGGACCCTTGGATAATAGGGTCCTTCCCCTTCCCCCCAAGACCAATCGATATTTCGAGATCAAGGTGCATCAAAATTAATCTGGCCTTATCCCATTCCTATTAAAATCACGATCAAGTCCAAAGTACCGATTAAAAAATTGAAGATCACTGATCATCATAAGTGCTTACAGCGGTGTAGCAGAGAAGGAGGAGGAGGACGGCGAGAAGTGAGATCAGATGCTGAGGGCTGAGGAACAGGAGGGCCAACGAGGCGAGCACAATGGCCCAGGAGAAGAGGGCACAGCGCCATCGCCAGGTGGTGAGCAGGAGCAGGACGAGCAGGTTGATGCACAGGGCGAAGCGGAGCCAGTTGGCGAGCAGGGCATGGACGCCGATCTGGAGCAGGCACAGGAACACCAGGCACATCAGCGAGATCTGCGGGGGGAGGGGGCAAAGGGTCCAGGATTCGGATGCTCGATCAGGGCTGGGCGAAATTTCGAGTTTCGAGAAAATGCTCGAAACTCGAAATAAAATATACCCCTAGGAATGGGTGTCTTGACCATTAAAATGCACTACTAAGGATTGGTTTAATCGAATTGCATGAAATAAATATAAAAATCTCGGTGGGGGTCGTTTCACCCCCCACGATTCATCGCCAGAGCAAGAAAAATCGTTATAATTATAACTCAGCTCAAATGCAACCTAGAGAAACAACTTTGGTGTCATTACTCATTAGATAGGTCTAAATGTCTGCTACATATAAAAATGCAAAAGAGATCATCCGGATTAGCCAAGTGAGAAAAAAAGTTATTTTCGAGTAGGCATCAGAGTTTCGTCCTGTTTCGAGTTTCGAGCAAAATCCGAGTTTCGCCCAGCCCTGTTCCCGATTGGCCCCTCCCCCCTCTCACTTTTAATCGGCCCTGATTCATGTGCTCTGGTATAAGGCAAAATTCAATAAGGCAAAATTGGCCAAAAAGTTCAAACCGAAATATCGCGAGTAGAGGGGATCACATTTGCACAGTTCTGTTACTGCTCGCCACCGTCTGCCCGCTCCTCCTCCTCTGTCGCCGCCCGTCTCGCGCGTCCTCCGCCTCTGCCGTTGTCGCCGCTGCTGCTGTTCCTGCTCCTCGTGCGACAACAGACTCAGCACGTCCTCCTCCGCCACCATGCCCAGCGAGCTGATCGGGTGCTGGGCGTGGATGGTCCGTGAACTGCTGGAGTCGTAGCCCCCGGCGCCGCCGCTGGCCAACGGTTCGATCACCGAAGAGGCGCCGTCCTGGGACTTGTGGCCCATCTCGGAACTCTGACGGAGGAAGTCGGACTGATCAGTTTTGGCGCCCATACGATCGGATTTGGCCAGGGATTTGGCTTTGGCCAAGATCGCGGCCAGAATTGGGAAACGGATGTCCATTTTTAGTGGGCAATGAGAACTGATCGAACTGATCGGCGGATTGGTTGGTTCCGATCAATCCGCTTTTAGCAGCCGAAAAATGGTTCCCGCCCACACCCTCAGGCGAAGGACTCATNGCTATAAATGTTAATGATAAGGACGAGGGGAGAGATGGGAGGAGGAGGAAGGAAATTTTCGCGTCAATAAATAAAATGGGCGACTGGTTGGAAGGATCGGAAGATCCCATTCATCCCCTAATGTTGGGATTCGAAAGGGCGTAGGGACCCGTTCGGTTTCGAAGCTTAAGTAATGGGACTTTTGGGGTTTTTATTCTAGAAATCCAACGCCTTCCTAAATTGGGAGTTTTGCAAATCCGCAAAAGTGTCTCTCCAAAGTTTCGTTGGTTGGGCGTCCCCAAGCTTCGCCCTTCGCCCCTCCTCCACAACCTTCTGAATCATCCATGTATGTACAAGGAAAGGCCAAGGGGCTTCTTCTCTCCGTTTTGGGACCCAAAATTGGCGAATGATGATGATCAGTCATCCTTGGGCCGATCACCAAAAGGGGCACAGCAGCTGATCAGACAGAGTGGGTGGGTGGATCCGGGACCGTGGAGATGGCCCGTTTTCGGGACTGTGGGAACTCTCTGCTTCTGCTGTAGAGGAGGAGGAATCATCACCCCTCTGCTGGGTGAATGGATGACGATGGATGGTTCATCCATCCACCCCTTTCCCCCGATTTTCTGTAAACAAAAATCGTCCATTTTGGGCTCCTAAAAAATGACAAAACTGAAGGGTTTTTGGGGAGGAGGGGAAAGGCAAAAGCATCCATTTTGCAAGCCATCCAATCACTCCGCAAGTGGCCAAATGGGACAACGATTTATTCGGATGAATTGGATAAATCGATTTTTATGCTTTGGGGGAGAGGGGACATGGGGAGGGGGACCAAGATGTTCCGTCGAACACGCGAGCGGAGGCAACAACACTTGGACTTTGGGCACAGAATTTGGCCTCTTCGGGGACATTTGGACACGCGATGACCCAACGGGGTACAAATGCCACCGGCGGGACGGAACTTGGAGCATTTTTTGGGCACTTTTGGGGAAAGATACAAATTTAGGGCAAAGGAAAAAAGATCAATTATTTGAACGTTGAGAATCCCATGAATGACATATCTGATGATAATTCTGTTTTTGGCAACTTAACGCCACAGCTCATCAAGTTAGCTCGCGGGATTTGATAAAAGAAAATGAATCGGAGGCGAAATCTCGGAAGGGAGAAGACAGATGAGTGATAGGAATGAATCCATGGCCACAGATATCGATTATTTTAAATTTTAGCCTTTCCTAGACAAAAAGTATTCTTGTTATATCATTTTCAGCACCACAGAAATGCTAATAAAATAGATTTTTATGTTTTTATGGGCTCCAAAGCGGATGAATGTTCCCAAACCGCAAAAAGAGATGATGCCCATTTTATTTTGTTTGCTGTTGGATGGGCCGATTCGATGGCGAAAATTGGGCCTAAATTTGCACACCTTTTTT
>LDKF01002423.1:2163-24780 GCA_001026735.1 Rotylenchulus reniformis | reverse complement strand
TCGCTGTTGAAAGAGTTGGATCCGGCATTATTGTCAATTGCGAATAAAATTTATGATGGTGTCACACCGTTCCGAGGTACCTAAACTTTTTACACTTTTATTATCGATTTTTTACATAATATAAATAATAATTCATCAGTTCAAACTAAAAATGGGAAAATGCGCATATTTTTATGAAAATTCATACTGTACTAATTTTGGACATTAATTAGGGTCAGCTAAGTTAAAATTTATTTTATTTCGAAAAGAAAAATTCAAAGATCTTTTAAAAAGCAAAAAATATATTACGGATTTATTTGGCCAACATTTCGGTCTAAAAATTGCATTAAATTGGACGTTAATAAGATTAAATATAGGTATGAAAGGCTCTCTTACTTCGACCCCCTTACCTCTTTTGTTCGGTGTTGAATGCTGAATCCCGGTTGAATGGTTTGAATCCAACACCTTTATCAATTTCAAACAACACAATGTACCGAGGTGAACGGATTTATTTTTGCATAATTTAAAAATTTATAAAAATAAAAAATAAAAAGCAAACTTATATAAATCCAAAAAATCAAATTATGGCCAGATCAGTTTATTTACAGATATATTTTTCATATAATTTACAAACTCTCATCCCTAAAATATTATTGACAAATCAATGTTCAGAATATTTTCATCATTTTTCCTCGTTCCGAGAAGAAAGAAAAGGAACAAGTGAAATGAATTGCAAGTTGGATGCCATTGATAGACAGGTTGGTTCTTGTCCTTAACTTTGTCATGAGATTTTAATGCATTTTAATTGGTCTAGCTCTCAAATAAAAAAGGTTTTGCAAGATATAAAATTGTCTGTAATTTTTATTTTTTTTATTTTTTTTTCATATTATTTAGAAGTAAATTTTAAAAAAATAAACTTTTTAACTTTTGAATTTAAAGATTTTAATTCATTTTTCTTTCCGACATTTAAAAAAACAATACTATATTCCGATATATTAGATTTAATTAAATTTTAATTTTATTTATTTGACTAATCAGCGAAATGGTGAAGTTCAGCTCATGTTGGAGCAATTCAAGGCATTCCAAAGGGAAGTGATCCAGAAAATCGGTGCTTTGGAGCAACAAGTAATTAAAAGGATAAATTAATGAGCACAATAAAAATAAAATTTATTTCCTATTTAATAAGCAAAAATAAACAAATTTATTACAAAAATACACATTCCGCTGTCGAGAAAAAAAGCACATTCCACTGTCGAGGAAAACTCTCAAAAATGACTTCAGGTTGTATTTTTTTCCTTTATCCATCATAAATTTTTACCCATGTTAAAACATCTAAAAATGGTTGATTGTATATTTGAATTACTGTTGTATTTAAGTTGATTTTTTTAATTTTTTTACGAAATCAATGAAGAGTTGTTAACCTACTTTTCAATATGTTTTTATTAATATTTGTTATATTTCCAGGTTCACAAGGAAGCAGAAGAAAAGAAGCGATTAAGGAATGAAATACAAATATGGAAAGATGAAGCCGAAAAGCGAATTAAGCAGTTGGAAGAGGAAAAGAGGCGACAGAAACAAAAGAAAAAGAAAGGAAAGGGAAAAGAAGAAAAGAAAAGGAACAAATTGGAAGCGAAACGGAAGAGAAAGGACGAAGAGAACATAAGTAAGAAAAAGAGGGAAAAGGAAGAAAGGAAGCAAGAGGGGGAGGGGGAGAAACACCTATTGGAAAAGAAAGATGAAATGGAAAGTGAGCAAAAAGAAGAAGAAAAAAAGAAGCAGCAAGGGAAAAAACGCAAGGCTGAAAAAGAGAGGAAAGGGAGAAAAAGAAAGAAGATGGAAATGAAAGGGACGGAATTGGAAGAAGAAAGAAACCAGGAGGAAGAAGAGGAATTGGACGAGAAATTGAATGAATTTGAAGAGGAATTGAGGAGGAAGGAAAACGAAGAAGAGGAAAGAAAGGTAAAATAATAGCTAAACAAATTTTTTTTGAAACCAAATCCCCTTGAATCTATTTTCCGACAATTTTTGCAAACTTAAACAACAAAAATAATTATAGGGAATCTTTATTTTAGCTTAGTAATCAAGATCATTCAATAAAGATTTGAATTTTAAACCCAATTGAAAAATCACAAGTATTTATCCGACCATTTTTCATTATTTCGGCCAAACTTTTTTCGCAGATATCTTTTTGTCATGATCACTAATAAGGGTTCAAGTTATCAGCTGTTCGAGTGTCTGGGCACCCGAATCATTATTTCCTTAAATTATTTATTCCTAAGCTTTTTACGATTTTTCAGATTCATTAATTTTAATAATGTTTAATTTTGCATTATAGCCCCTTGATCCGGAAGATGAAGAAGCACAGGCACACTACAATCTTGCTTTGAAATTGGACAAACAAGGTAATTTTTTGTTGTTGAAGCGACATTGTCACAAGGAATAGAGAAGGGTGTAAAGGTGTGCAAAACCGCTAAATGTTTTAAATATAGAATATATTTCACATAATATCTGCTGATCTTCAAGCTAATTTTAAGTAATTGAAAAATTAAAAGGCTAAAAGATCAGGCACTTGTGTGCACGACAAAGATTTGCTTTTATGCTTTAATTCTACATAGCTCTTTTAAACAAATTTAATTTGTTGGTCGCATAGAGCTTTTTTAAATACCCTTAATGGTCTTTTCTAAACTTACTAGCAACATTTAATCCTAGATAGCAAATTAAATATAATCCATCTCAATCTTTTCATTATACGGAAATTTTTCCTTTCTTTAGATCGTATTCGGGAAGCCATTTATCAGTACAAAAAGGCTATCAAAATTGAGCCAAAATTTGCTAATGCTCACTATAATTTGGCAATAGATTTGAAGAATCAAGGTATGGTGGATCATCGTTGCTTCGGAAATTTTTTTGCCATTTTTAAAGGTTTTGTCCAAGAAGCCATTGTTCACTATAAAAAGGTCATTAAAATAGACCCAAAATCTGCTCAGGCCCACTACAATTTGGCAATAATTTTGGAAAAACAAGGTAGTGCTATTTTTCAATTGAAAAACTTTATCCCTTTTAGAGCAAATTCAAGAAGCCATTTCTCACTATAGAAAGGCCATCAAAATTAATCCAAAATATGTTGATGCACACTTTGAATTGGCGAATATTTTGAACGATCAAGGTAAATATGAACCATTAGTTTAATTTTTTGGGAGCTAATTAAGCTGGACATTTTGAAATAATGTTTTCCAAGCCGTCCTTGAGATGTCCCTAGAACCCTTCACTCCAAAGCCCAAAAAGCAAAAAACATGATATGTCGACATCCGTTTAAAAAAATTCTTAAGAATTTGGCTTTTTATCTTAATTAAATGTAATAATTAGGTAACATTATTTTTGACAAAATGCATTTTAGATCAAATTCAAGAAGCAATCTATCACTACAAAGAGGCAATTAAATTTGAGCCAAATTATGCTGCTATACACTACAATTTGGCATCAACTTTGGGGGACCTAGGTAATGATTAATGAATGATACATCGTTGTCATAAGCATAGGTCAACATTATAATTTTAGGTCGTTTTGAAGAAGCCATTCATCACTATGAACAGGCCATTAAAATTAAACCATCGGATGCTGCTGATGCACACAACAATTTGGCACTAATTTTGCAGAAACAAAGCAAAATTGAACAGGCAAGGGAACATTATCTGAAATCTTTGGAGGTCAATAATACATTGTTATTTTTAATTTAATTTTTAAAATTTTCAGATTAATCCTGATCATAAATTGGCCAGGGAGAATTTGGCAAAGCTGTTAAAGAAAGAAGGCTTGCCATAATTTCACCATTTAAAAAAATAAAATATTGAATTGGGATTAGCATTTTTCATCTATCCAACCGTCAGATCAATTACATATTTTTTCTTTTCTCAAATTTTTACGCCCATTTTATTCCTGAATTAACGATTAAAATTTTAACTACCTACATTTGAATATAAGATTAAAAAATACATTGTAAATATCGATGTACCGAAAACATGTGGACCGAATTTTGCGGATTGTAAATAAAAAATGAAAAGAATAGTAAAATACATGACATGCAAGTTGAAATGAATAAACATAAAAAATCAATGATTCGAGAAAAAAACAAAAGAAAACCCATAAAATCTTTGTTAAAAATATGATAAATCTGGTGTTATTTTTTAACCAATTTTCGACAAAATTTTCATTTATTATTCATTTTTCTAAGAAATAAATTCCCTAAACAAACATTTTTGACATTTTTGGCGCTTTTGACTGAAACTCCCATTTTGGCGATTTTTTTCTGAAACGACTCAGCACGATTTTAATAGATGAGGTGGTATATGAATCAGTAGTAGTACACATTTGATAGAGGTCACCACCAATCGGTCAAATTCATAAGGGATAAATTCAAATTCATTCTCCAGGCAAGAAGAGTACCTTTTTAAATTCCACCAAGCTCTTCATAAAAGACTCACTTTTATGGAATAAAATCAGTCTTCCAATGCTTTCAGATTCAAGGGATAACATTTCTCTATTTTTATTGCCAAAAAATCTTTCTTTTTTACAAAAGTTATATTCTTTTGATTTTTTTCTTTCTGATGACTTCTTATTACTTTGGCATTAAAAATTTTTATTTAACAAAATTCACTAAGTTCCCAAATATGTTTAACAAAATTGGAATGGTTTCAATTTAGATCAAAAAAATAGAGTTTGCATAATAAAAGTAATTCAAGGATTTTTTATTTTTTAATATATTTCAAATTTAGCTTTAATTAACATTTGAAACATCATAATTCATAATGATGGGTCCTGCTCCGAAGCATATTACCTTCAAAATAGAGGAATTTTCCCGCTTTGAAAGAATAGCTGGAGAACAGCGATCTAGTGAACCAAAGCTGATCCAGCAAATGTCATGGAAGATAGTGGCGAAGCGCGAAGTGGACGAACGAAGCGGGAACATATATTTGGGCTGTTATGTGCAATGTTCCAGCATGGAAGGTTTTTTAATTAAAAATCAAACAATAAAAAAGCGGGAAAAATTTAAAAAATTTATAAACTGACGTGAAAATTCACATAATGGGGATTTTAGGTGCTGATTAAGAATCTGAGCTTCGATTTTGTCTAAGATAATTCTAATCTATGATTTTTCATGCAAGTACATAAGTCGAATACTACATGTATAACATACTTACGTGCTAAAAACACGTGAAAAAAACTGCTACGTTTTTTCAGAAGTTTCAGGTTAGTATTATTTTAAAGTGTGGTGAAAGCCTTCATTTTTTCACACCACCGATAAACTTAAAAGTATGACTTGAAATTTTTTTTTGGCACGAATACAGTTGAAAAATAATTCACCAACCTGTAACATTTAACCACCCTGTAATAATTAACCACCTAAAAATGGTTGAAAAATTATTAACCATGGTTAATTAAAACAGTATTTACGGTAAATAAATTTATGCCCCATTTTGCGATATAAAATGTTTTCCCTTGAAAAATATTGAAATTTTCTATATTTGAATTTTCGGAATTTTTCAATGGATTCAAAAATGATATTAATATAGAGCAAAATTTTCTACCTGTTTTTGCCTTTTGAATGGTTTTTTTGGCCTAACTAGGGAAAAATTAGTTTTATATGATTAATTTAGGAACTCAACAATTCTACCGCTGCAGCCGCAATTCGCAGGAACATTGCAATTTTACCCTGTGGGTTTATGGTTTATGAAAAAAAACAGGAAATTTTGCTTTTGTTTCTTTCAATAATTTGCATCTTAATTGCTCTTTCGATTTTGCTCTCCAGTGGATTTCTTTTAACTTTTTTTCTTGTTCCTTCAGATTGGCCGAGTGGGAGGAGTTCAACGGACCGATCAAAGTTTCGACATTGGGAGAGCACACATGCATGTATTCTTCCCAGAAACTAAAAGTCATAAATGATGAGTGAATTGCATATTTTTGTATGTGTAAATTTTCTTTCTTATATTGTAATTTTTTACTTGCAATAAATCATTTTTTTAACATGTAATTGAATAGTTTATTTGCCGGGTCGACGCAAATCACCCCCGGACAACTCACCCCCAACGACTTTGCTTTGATCATTACTCAGCTCAGAAGCAACTTTAAGATTTATCTTGGTGTCAAAAGATAGAACTATATGTTTACTACAAATATGCAAAAAGGATCATTCAGATTAGCCAAATAAAAAAAGTTATGGCCAGATTAAGTCACAAAACCGCGATTTTGGCTAAGATGTGGCCATAACTTTCTTCCTACTTGGCCAATTCGCATGATCTTTTTGCCTATTTGTAGTAGACATTTAGCTCTACCATTTAATACCATGATCTAAACTCTAAGTTGCTTCTGAACTGAGTTATGATCAAAACAAAGTCGTTGGGGGTGAGTTGTCTGGGGCGATTTGTACCAACGCCTTATTTGCACCAAACTTACCTATCTACCAGGTTCTGGTTAAAATTAGTATTTTTTCATTAAAAAAATAATTTTATTTACTGACTTTTCATTAACTTGGATTCCACAACATTAAATAAAATTCTGATAAATCGCTTAAGCAACTGTATTTTGGATTTTCTTTGATGTTCAATCCCGACCAATCAAAAAAAGTTCTTCGGAGTAGAATCTTTTTTTTTGATTTGATGCACTTATTGCTGGTCGGACAGCGTACTATTCATCCTTGCATTCGAGGCAGATCATTCCCCCCCCCCCTTAAAGGATCGAAAATCGGTGTCCAAGATTTGGTCTTGAAAAAAGTCTCATTTTTGAAATTTGAGGCAAAAAACTCTGAAATCGCATGTTGTTGCAAGTATATTGTCTTGGTTTTCAAGTAAAATCTTTGTCCGAAATTACAAAATTACACGAACATTTCTTATTGTTGATTTGTGTGCGGATTTTTTGGCATTTAGAATTCCCTCCAAATGTGGAGAATTTTAAGAAAAAAAGGAGAAGGACTAAAATTTCAAAAAAAAATTCTCCGGTTGTCCTATAGATGCTATTAGACTCTCTTACCTTTTTTATATGTTGTTGTTAATGTGCTAATCAGCCTGCTTTAAGAAAATATATGATTTGTGTAATGAAGTGAAATCTTATATGATTTGGAGTTTTTTAAATTAAAAACGTCCATTTCCTATAACATTATTTTTTACTTTTTTAAAATTTTCCATTTGCTGGACAATCAGCTGTAAGTAATATATTTTTTGAAGTATTCACCTAAGAAAATTGATCGAATAAAAAGATTTATCAAAAACGGATGTTTTTTTTAAATCCACCAAATCATATCTTATTTAATTAGTTGATACACAAGTCTCTCTCTCTATCTCTTTCTCTCTATATAAGCGATTGTAATTACCGCAAATTTACTCTTTTAATAGATTCTTTATTAAATATAAATGTTTATTTGATAATTTAATTTGTAATATTTTTATTATTTACATTATTAGATATATTTTATTATTGATCCCAATGAAGTTTATTACTTATTTCGCATTTATTGTTTTTCTACTCTTTTCCATTAACGGTGCTCCGACAAAAAATAAAGATGGCAGTAAAGCGGAAGGTGGAGAGTCCGGATTTTAATATTATTCTTACATTGATTTTTTTAATTTAAGAATTTCCGCTATTAGAAGACACCGATCAAAAAAAGACAGAAGGTGGTACCTTTAGTCATTTTGCCGGTAAAATGGCACGCCTCTTGACCAGAACACTTTGCCCAATGAGTGGCACTATAGCTGAACACCAAACAAAGCCGGATTCTGCATCCTCGGGGAATTCGGAGCAGATAAAACAAGTAATTATGTATTAAGCTTTATAAAAAGTTCTTAAGATTGAAAAAATGATCAAATTAATATTTGAATTGTGAGAACCATGTCGTGACATTTGCGTCTCATCCATCATAACTCCGTTCAAACACAAGTTAGAGAAACGAATTTGGTGTCAAAAAATAGAGCAGAAAATTAGCTACAAAATAAGCAAAATCACACTTTGCCCAACTATGAAAAAAGTTAGGCCAAAATACTGTGAATTTGGCTAAATCACCTATTTTTATCATAACTTTTTTTTCATACCTACTATTTTTTGACACCAAAATTCGTTTCTCTAACTTGGGTTTGAACGGAGTTACCGTATTTCCTGTATTAGACCCCCCGGGGGATTTATTTTTCAACCCCCCTCCAGAGGGGGGGGGNTATATATTTCAACCTCACCGACGAAGAGGGGGGCACTATTTTTCGAACCCTAAAATCTCTTCCAGAAGCGAATTTTTTCCGAAAATTTCTTAGGAAAATAGAAAAAATCTTCAAAATTTTTCGAAACCCCTAAAAATGAGGTCCTGGACCAAATATATCCTTAAAAATGGGGTCCCGGACCAAAATACACCCCTAAAAATGGGGTCCCGAACCAAAATACACCCCTAAAAATGGGATTCGCGAAAGAAATTGCCCTAAAAATTTTATCAAGATGAGAAATGATCGCATGAAGACTATGATAGCGATGATCATTGAATTTTGAAAAATTTTTCTTTTTCATATGTAAAAATTCAAATTTTTGGCTAGAACCCCCGGGGGTTCTAATGCAGGGGGGGTTATATTTTTCAACCCCCCTCCAGAGGGGGGGCTATAATAGGGGTTTTACGGTATGTTCGCCCTAAGGCAATTCCTTATTAAAAATTTGAATCTCTCAAACTCATCAGCTAAAAAATAAATTTCTTATTAATTATTATTTTTTAATAATGTTTAGTCAGATGTTTAGTCAAAGGGTCACTCTAATCACCATCATTGAAGGTAGGGGCAAACGGATAGATTGTGACATTTTTATTCATCAAAGTTATCATAATTTGCATTTAGGAATGGAGTTCTTTGGGAACACATTACAAATTTATAGAAAATCCGCACCAACCACGGCTTAAAAAGTATCGGAATAAGTTTATGAACCTTCCTTAAATTTTCTTAACCTTAAATTTTTTATATAGCAGCGCGATAAATTAGTTATTTAAAAGAATAAAATTATTATTATTATTCATTTTCCAGAAGTACTAATTGCAATTTTTTGCTTATTTATAGTTTTTTGCACAATAAAAAATATTTTTCTTAAAAAAGGAACAAAAAATATACATTTCATTATCAAGTTATCCTTATAAATTAATACGAAAAATAATCTAGATCCAGAATTTTAAGGATGGAATACAATGATTAAAGATCGGAAAAGTTTCACATCAATCCCACATTTGAATTATTGCTCTAGGCTAAATTAGACTGCATTAAATAATTATTCATTCTACACAAATGATGAAATGTTTTGGAATTATTTAATACCTCAATTATCCGAATTTTTAGCATAAAAAACACCTATTCGTGAATTCATTGTGTAATCACGTCCAAAGGTCACCTTGATGATAGCCGATTGTACATATTATCAGAGTGAGGCATATAAAGGACAATTTTGTATATTCGTCAAAAATCTTTCATTTTCATATTTTTTGCCCTGACCTTGGGAATGAGATGGGTTCTAATTCTAACTTATAGTTTAAAAATTATTTTTAAAATGAGCCAAAGAAAAACTATTCAATTTGTTCTATTTAAAAAAATAAATGAATTTTTAGGAATGATTTTTAAGTTTTCCCTAAATACATCTTTTTATTATTTCGGCATACTAAATAAAGTAAAAAAATTAAGCAATAGCCTACTTATTGGGTCTTATATTACCATCATAAATCATTGCCGCATTTCATATTTTAAAAGGCACTATATATAATAATAAAGAAAATAAATCGAGGGCCTGATTTATTCATAATGATGATGTGCCGTCCAAAAATTTATAAGAAAAATGCCATTATGGCTAACATTCCCGGAAACTTTTATAAGTATAGTTAGGACAAAATATAAACAGCAAAAACATATATGGAAATTATGCTTGAACTTTCGGCCAATTGGCTTTTCGAATATCCTCGATTCGAAAAAATCATAGCGACCATTCTGCATATATTTGTTTATTTTGATTTTTGATCTTGGTTCTAAAATTTTATAGTTAGCCAATGCGACACATTTTTTAAAGCCCTAACCTAACATAACTCCCAAAATATAAATATCTCTTTGTTGATTATGGTCAATTCATTTACGCTTAATAATGTTTGATCTTCTTCAAGATATTGTACAACTTCTTCAAAGAAACGAAAGCAAAATCGCAACAAAAACAAGTGCGAAATGAATAGTAACACCCACCGGTTAGCAAATAACAGTACTGGATCAAGCAATCCGATTAAAGTTGCAGTCAGGTCAATTCTTTAAAAGCTTAGACATTTTATAAAGTTGAACAAATGCCTATAAAAAGAGAAAAAATATTAAATTATATATCTGGATTGGCTAATTAAAAAAATAGTGTACTTTATTGGTTTTTGATGATAAAAAATAAAAAAATTGCTTTTGCTCCTTTTTAGGCTATTATATATACTTTAGTCGATTTCAACATTCGGCTGCCGACAGAGACATGGGTGGATGTGTTCAAGTTCCTGTCTCGGCGCACTCTTTTAAATCAAGTACATCCCGTATCCCGGCACTTCCATGCCATCGCCGAACATAAAGTGGACAATGCGGACTGTGTACCAGTTCGCGACCACCAGGCCAGTTCGCGACCACCCGGGTCAGTTCGCGACCACATTTTCGGAAATAAGCCAGTTAGCGACCACTATTATTTATATTTCGATTTTGTTTTGGCATATTTTTCTATTTTGACGTACTACGTTATCTGTCGTCGAAAAAAATGAAAAATATTATTTTCTCTAACTCAACATTGTTTTTTAGACACCTAAATTTTATTCCCATAGGCATAAAAAATTTGAAAAAATCAAAAATTCCAAAATTTTTTAAAAAATTCCAAAAACAAAAACTAAATTTTTTGCGGAAATTAAATATAATTATTTATGAACTTATATATAATACCTAAGAGAAATGATAAAAGATTTATTTTTGAAAAATTTAAAACCTTTAAATTCAGATAATCAAAATTAACAATTTGGTAACTTATTTAAATCAACAATATTGGGTGGGTAAACCTCTTCAGAAATGAACTGAGATATGAAAAATGAAACAAATTCTGAGCAATAACTGACATGGAAATGAAAATTGAGAAATATCTTATCAGCAAAGCCTGAATCATCCATATTGCAATGTCCATGATTAAACAAAATCTAAATAAAAAAATAAATTTTAAATCCACTACTGAATGATGTTTATCACTACATTAGAAATATAAATTAGAATGAAAATAAATAAATATCTCAATTTTTCTCTAAAATAACTGTCTGGTGATTTTATTATATAGCTCTTCAATTATAAATAAATGTTGTCCAACATAACTAGCCAGTGATTTTTTCAATAACTGATAAGTAATTCTTCCAAATTTTTTGAATAAATTAAATGGATAATGTTGAAAAATTTTATAAATATGAATTAAATAATCTAAATTAAATATTTATCATATATTTTTTGATGAAGCTGGAAAAAAGCAACTGATGAGTTATTTTTGGATACTTTTTTAAGTTTAGTACGCCCAAAAAATAATTCCTAACACAATTTAATAAAAGTCTAAATGGATATTATCCATGATTTTCGAAGACGTTTCATCAGTGTTTGTATCCAAAAACAAATTATTTAATTCATTCAGAAATTTTTTATCCACTGATCAGTGGATTTGTAATATAATTCAAAATGGATATGGATCCATGTTTTTCGAAAAAAATTTTCATCAGTTCTTGCATCCAAAAACAAATTTTGATATATTTTCAGTTTTTGTATTTTTTTGGTTGAAAATGGAATTAACTAACCGATATGCTTTTTTTGGTTACTTTTTGGCTGTTCATACATACAAAGTTTTTTGGATGAAAATGGAATCAATAACTGATAAGTTATTTTGGATACTATTTTTGGTTTTTCGTACATGGGAAAAAGTTAATATTTCAGTCTTTGTACTCAAAAACAATTCTTATTTTCAGGGTTTTGGATTTAAAAAATAATCAAACCTTGATTTTATTCCACTTTGATCATTTCACTTTTGATTTCGTCAATTCTTGTTCTCCATTTTATTTGTTCTTCTGGGCTTTGATCGTTCTGGGCTTTGATTAAATCGTTTAAATATGATCTAAATTGAAACAAATAATATAAGGCAAGTTATTTTACGATTTGTGTTAAGGCATAGTGGGATATTGAGATGTGAGGGAATTTTTTTGATGAAGTTGGAACAAAGCAACTGATGAGTTGTTTTAGATACTTTTTTGTTTTGTACGCCCAAAAAATAATTCCTAACATAGGTAATTTAATATAAATCAAAATGGATATGTATTGATGATTTTCGAAAATTTTTCATCAGCCTTTGCATTCAAAAACAATTTTTTAATCCATTCAAAAATTTTTAATCCAATGATCAGTGTATTTGTAATATAATTCAAAATAATATGGATCTATGATTTTCGAAGACTTCATCAGTCTTTGCATCCAAAATTTTGATATATTTTCAGTTTTTGTATTAAAAAAATCAACCTTGATTTTATTCCACTTTGATCAATTGTTGCATTTCACATTCGAATTGATTTCATCCTTGTTCTTCATTTTGATTCTTCTTCTGGGCTTTGATCGATTAATACATAGGCTCCTTTCAAGTTTCCTCTAAATTGCAAAAAAATTAAAAAATATCATATAGCACGTTATTTAAGGTTTTGGGTTGGGGCATAGTGCTATATATATTGAGGTGCGATTGAATTTCTTGATGAAAATTGATACAAGAAACTGTTAAGTTGTTTTTGTATACTTTTTGGTCACCCAAAAAATAAACCCTCACATAATTTTGGTGTTTTTGTAGCCACATCCTTCATGTCTGTTGGAGTCGGGTTCCAGGTTGAGAAATTTCGCCACTGCTTTGGGATTTGTCCAAAGGTCTGCTGTCATAATTTTGTACGTTATTGATTTGGGTATTTGGTGATGTATTTTGTTCCATAAAATTATCATCACATGTTTTTTGGGATTTTTAGGATCAATATAACAAATTATTTTGATTTTGGATTTTTTAGATCCAGAAAATATATCATAATGATTTTATCAACGAAATTTCATTGATAAGTCGAAATTGATAGGGATCCATGATTTTCAGGCCTATCTAATGACACCGAACTTGTTTCTCTAGGTTGCGTTTAAGCTGAGTTATAACGATTTTTCTTGCTCTGGCGATGAAACGTGGGGGATGAAACGACCCCCCATCGAATAAATTATCATATTTTTGGACAGTTCGCCAAAATATAAAAAAATTTGAAGAGACAATTAAATCCCATCCAGAAAATGAAGCTGAAAATAGTACCCTTTACCCTCCCCCCTCCCCCCTCTCCACGTCGAGGTTGAAATATAATCCCCCCTACAATTGAACCCCCCTGTAATAGACCCCCCTCTGGAGGGGGGTTGAAAAATATAATCCCCGGGGGTTGTAATACAGGTTTAACGCTATCACAATTTATTGTATTTTCCCACGGACGGTGATTTCATTGCAAAATTCCATAGCATAGGCGATCGGACCATATTCCCAACAGATCAGTAATTGGTACCTTGTTCCCATCCTCTGATCAAATTGGCGTGGGAAGATCAGATTTCGGATTGCTATCAGTGAATCATCAGCATTTTGGCCCCATGGGAAAGGACGGACCATTAAAAGCCTTTCTCAAACAGTATATAAATGGGTTGTACTGTTCTATGATAACGTCAGTTAGCTCTGTTCATTTATTTCAATTGATTTAGAAAGGGAGAAAATATGCACTAAGTCCCCACGGGTTAGTCCTCATGATTGAGTCCCTGTTTTTATAGGGTCGTTAGAGTTCCAATTCTCCAATTCTTCCGCATCATCTTCCTCTCCTTCCGCTTCACCTCCTCATCATTCCGGTTCACGCTCTCATCTTTCCGCATCATCTTCTCACATTTCCGCATCACCTCCTCATCCTTCCATTTCACATCCTCACACTTCCGCTTCACCTTCTCATCCTTCCGTATCACCTGCCGTACCCTTCCGCTTACCTCCTCATCATTCTGCTTTACCTCCTCATCCTTCCGCATCACTTCCTCACCTTCCTCATCCTTCTGACTTCCTCATCCTTCCGCTTCTCCTCCTCACTTTTCTGCATCACTTTCCGCATCACTTTTCGCATCCATCTACGTCACCTCCTCATCATTCCGCTTCACCTTACGCATTTTTCTGCTTCACCTCCTCACCTTTCCGCATCACCTTTCGTAACTTTCGCACTCCTCGAATATACTTAGGGTGTAACATAAGATTGCGACCCTCTTCAAAGATTTCGTAAAAATATTTTTTAAAAAATCAACTTAAACTGAATGAATCCTCCAAATAGTCATCATTATTATCTATGATATATTAGCACTTTTTACATATAAAATTAATTTCGAATAAATAAAATTAAGAGAAGCTATAAGCAAAATTACCATTTGTGGTCGTTTTTGACATGGTTTAGTTGGACCATGTTTTTCCCGATGATAGAATGGCCTAAAGAATCAATTCAAATGGCTATTTGATAGAGGAATATTTGGCGAATATTTTGGTTAAAAAAGTGATTTTCAATAAATGTATTTGATATTTTTCTGGGGATCTTTTTTGAAGCATTGATTTTGAGCCAACCTGTCAAAAAAGTATTCTTTAGTAAAAATGACCAAAACAAGTTAAGAGAATTGAATTTTTGGAGTATTTTACTTATTAATACACCATTATATTGAATCATAATGTTTTAATCATTTGAAAAAGTCTCAAAGTTGAGATTCACATTTTTACCCTAAAATGGCCTAAATTTTGAGAAGTTTGGCGACCTCATATTACACTTTATTGCACTTTTCAAAAAATTTTCTTTTTAGTGGAATAAAAGAGGGTCCTTTGGGCTATTGTTTAATGTAAATTTTAGATTTCCAACTTGGCGGGATAGTTCAGCTAGGATCCTAGAAAAATATGGTCAGATGCGAATTTTGGGCATCTTTTTTATAAAATTCATAACTTATTTAAAATATTGATTAAGATTGACTTTTTTCAAGCAATAATGAAAGAAAACATATTTTCTTCAAAATAAAAAAAAGTTGACCAAAATTGACAGCCAAATTCCAAAGTTATGAATTTTTTAAAATGCCTCTATTAGGAGGGTCGCGAATTTATGTTTTTTTTATTTATGTTTCCCAGTGATTGCCCGGTCGGGGTAGGAGATGGAAATTCGGTCTCGATCGGGGATTTCAGGCATGGGTTTTAAAAATATGAGAATTAATTGAATTTTTGATCCTTTTAGGGAACAATATTCAATCTTTAATTCCTTTTTGAGATCCTTTCATAAGCTAAATTTGGAATCTTTTCATTGTTCATTTATGCTATTTTTGGAGAAAATCAAAATTTGATGTTTTTAGTATTTTCAAATGTTATATAAATTTGTTTTTTTTAATTTTTACCCAACAATTCATGATCATCCATTCTTTTTTATTTTATTTTATTATTTTTTAAATAAATTCCGAAATTGAGAAATTCCATAAATCATAAAAAAAAGTCCAACTGAAGATATTAAGAATCGATATAATTTAGGATGAGCTTTTTTGGAAATTTTTTCATTTGTAAGAATTTAAAATTAATCAATCATTTTTTTTTATAATTATAAACTATTTTAAGATGCTAAAAATCTTGTAAAACATCTTAATGATATCCATATTTAAATATAAAAAATATCAAAATTGACTGGCGGCGCGGTGGTCGACTGGTCTACACCCTCATCTCCCTCCAAGACAACATCGCCGGTTCGGATCTCTCCGCCGACTCTCTTCACCACCGCGTTCGCCATATACTCAAGCCCGAATGAGCATATCCCTACAACTCCAGCCACTAGCAGCCAAGCAGTATCTTCCTCTCACGCCGACTGCGAGGCCTAGCGGTGTCCGGCCCTTGAGCAAGGCCATACCAACTCACATCACTTACCGATCAATTGACAAAGCTCAAAATACTTAATATTGTACCCTTCCCCTCCACTGTTAGTGGCGCCATTGGTGCCCTTATGGTTGTAGCATAAATAGTTTTTTTTAAAGAATATTTATTATTCGATTCTAATAAATTCATAATTTCATTTATCTATTTTATTTAATTTCAAATTTGCATATCTTTTATCCCTTTCTTTAACCTTATATTTAGAAGATTGAATTTTTATCAAATATGAAAATTTACCATATATTCTTTATTCTATTGGCACTTTTAAACCAAGTCCATAATAATGAGCCAAACATCTTTGAGGTAATAATTTTTTAGAATATTCTCATTAATAGGCTATCTCAATTTAAGGTATTTCACATTTGTTTGCAAATTTCTTGAATATAGCTAATTGTATTTCTAGAATGGCCAATTTTTCATAGCTAAGGGATTCCCAATAAAGTGGTCTGAATGCAATTTATAAATTTAGATAAGTTTTTTCCTGAATTTTAGGATCTGAATTCTTTGAATCAATTTAAAAAGGATAATAAAATGTTATTGTTCTTAATGTAAAATGTATTTTCTTTTATGATAAAAAAATTAATCATGAATTATCATTTTTTATAAAATAAGTTGATACTAGAACATATTAGGTTTTTTCTCTATGTGGAAATATGGGGCTATAAAATTCTGAACCCATAAAATATTTTCAGGTTCAAAAATAGATATGGGTAGGCCTGTATCTAAAAAAAATCCTATTTGGATCATTGTCTGTCTGATTGGGTCTTTTAGGGTTTTTAAGAAACGCGCAAGCACGCTTTCTTTTGAAGGTCCTTTACCATTTCAGTGTCAGCAGGACGAGATGCTGGTCAACCATACTGCGAATAATTCCATCAGCCAAAAGGTAGTGCAAGGCATTGTGGCTACTGCTTTCAAAAAACGCAAATTGTGTGCACAACGGCACGGGGGATCTCCGGCGATGATGACTAAGCTCCATCGGTACTACACTCAGCAAGAGAACAGGGTTTTGCATGCCATAATGACGTTGGAGAATGCCGAAAGCGAGGTAAAAAATTTGACAAACATTTGTATTGTACCAAGTTTCAGTAATATAACTTTAAAAAAAAAATTTTTTTAAACATTTTTGTTCTTATTTTAATTTATTATTTTAAAAATTTTATTATTTTTTTGGACTTTTTATTTAGTGTCGATTGGACGTGACAAACTTCAATTTGCGTAAGATAGCATAGCTATTTAGAAACTAAAGAAAAACAACAAAAATGTCGTTTAAATAATCGTTTCAAAAACAAATTCAAAATCTTTATTGCTTAAAACGAAAATTTTCTCCTTTAAGGCCGGATTGCATTAATCTTACACCAATAGAGAATAATAGGGAGAATAACGCTGGATGACCTTCCCTCCCCAACTCCCCATCCACCTTAACGCCTCTGAATTGAATTGGTAAAGTGGACGGGTCGTTGTGTTCGCTGGTTTGACCATGGGAATCGAACTTGAGTTTCCTTTTTATTGAATCCAGACATCTACCACGCGGCCAAGTGGTAGATCAAGTTCGATTCCCACAGATCCCACGGACTACCCTCAGTGAACACAGGGAGTTCATGACTACTATGTTTTCAAACTGGTATAACCAGATTAGGTAAATCAATCGATTTATGAATTATTGCAAATAAGCGATATTTATTTTTGGAAATTTTTAGTGCAAATTGTACGCGAGAAATCTCGATGATATTTCAACTTATCGTGAATTTATAACGCAGGCTGTCAATTCTCGAATTGATTCTTGCAAAGCGACAAAAGAATGGATGCAGAGGTTTTATGTACAATTAATTTTCTTAATTATTTTTTTTTAGAAATATTATGAATGAGTCACTAGGGTGTGTAATAAATTTTGAGCCCTTCTCGCCGATTTCATATATTTATAAAAAGGTTAAATTTAATTTAATCAATTCTTCAAATTTCTACTATTATGGTCAATGATACTTACCATGTACATACACGAACTTGATGAAGTACGTTATGCGTTCTACTAGTTTTTTTTTAAATAAACTAATAACACATGTTAACTCATGCACCAAATTTTTACGTTTTTCTATTTTTAGTTTTTTTTACGTTTTTTTCTATTTTTTGGTTTTCATTTTACCGTAAAACCCGTATTACAACCACGGGGGGTAATATTTTTCAACCCCCTCCAAAGAGGGATCCATTACAGGGGGGCTCAATTGCAGGAGGGTTATATATTTCAACCTTGAAGAGGAGGGTACTATTTTTCGACTCCGTTTTTGAGGGAGAAAATTTGCATAATAATTAAGGACTGCATTCTCCTATTTTAGATTCGAGTCCCATTGGACGAAATTAATTTTTGTAAACGGATTTATCAGATAAAAACTAAAAAATAATAATTTTTATTCAAATTTTTTACATCAAAATATATGATAAGTATTTGGGGAAAATACCATAAATTACACCCCTAAAACGGGATTCTGGATACGAAATTCGGCCAAAAAATTTATCCCGTATATTTAAACAAAATCATTGGGCCACAAAACTTTCCTTTTTCTGCAATGTGGCAAAAAATAAATAAAAATAAATAATGATTGCATTGAATTTTGAAAAATTTTTCTTTTCTTCAAATTTTTGACTAGAACCACCGGGGGTTCTAATGCAGGGGGGTTATATTTTTCAACCTCCCTCCAGAGGGGGTCTATTACAGGGGAGTTCAATTGTAGGGGGGTTATAATACAGGTTTTACGGTATTCGATACGCAAAACTGGCACGTATTTTCATAAAATTTTAGGTAGTACGTTCAGAACATCTTGGTGTAAGTTGTACATTCTATACCGTTTTTCACTTGTTTTTAGTACGTGACTTTGCTATACGTGTCCCTGGCTACTGGTAAATGGCACTGACACTGGTTTTCTCAACATACCTAGCTTTACTATAAATGATCTTTCCATTCTCTCATAATTGTCATTGTTCATTGCCGTCTTTTACATACCGTAAAACCTGTATTACAACCACCGGGGTTATATTTTTCAACCATGGGGTTTATTACAGGGGGAGGAGTTATATTTTTCAACCTTCCTCCAGCAGAGGGGGTCTATTACAGGGGGGGTTCAATTGCAGGGGGGTTGTAATACAGGTTTTATGGTAAATGTGTTATTGCATATTTATTTGGAAGTTATAGGTTGTTGGTGCTCGAATACAACAAAATTTAAAAGTTATGTTCTAAAAAAAATTAAAGGTAGCAAAATATAAGTTTATTTTTTAAATAGATTCTATATTGAGGGCTCAAAACTTATTACACATGCCAAGTATGACATACTATGTATGCTTATTTTTCAAATTCAAGTTTTTGTATTCAAATAAAATTTATTTGTTTTTCTAATTTTCTATATTTTACACATTTTACGTGATGGGCATTAGTCTTCTGGATTAATGATTAAAATTTAGCAATGACCGGCCAAAGATGAACTCTATGATAAGAAAATTTAGCAATAAATGGCAACGAGATTTCCAGGCAGGGCTGGGGGCCTGATTTCTTCGTGATCGAGTGGCCTGGGCGGATTTGGAAGAAATTTTTCCATACAAAACTGATTTTTAATTAAATTTTGAACTTTTCAGTAATTGCTCAAAAATTAAAAAATTAAAATTTGTTTATTATGCTTTTTATTCCCAATTTAATGTCTGAACTATGAATTAAAGAAATATATGTGGCAAAAAATCATTTAAAAATAAGATTATATTAATTTATTTTTCATAAAATCCATTTAAAAATTCTATAAAATTGAAAATAATTTTTTGCAAATTTTTTTATGCAGATCATAAAAGAATAAAATATGATTTTTTAATTTTAAATTCATTTAAAAATTCTAGAAAATTGGAAATAATTTTTTGCAATTTTTTTATGCAGATCATATAAAAGAATAAAATATGATTTTATTAAATTTATTTTTCATAACATTCATTTATTTTTATGTAGATCGATAGTCTTATTAATTATTAGGCACTATCTGAAAAGCGGTCACTTTTGAAAACCCACAAATTTAACAGGGGGACCCTTTTCATTTGAAAACAAAAAAAAGTTTTTTTTCATTTTTCTTTACTTTTTTAACTATTTTTGAGCATAAGAGTTGCAAAAAACAAAAAATAATTTTTTCATTTTTTCCCTAACAGGGGGGACCCTTTTGGTGGGTTTTCAAAAGTGACCGCTTTTCAGGTAGTGCCAATTATTATATATTCATATTCTGAAATTTTGTTTTTTTATAAATATGTATGGTAAAAAATTTGAAAAAATTTTTGGGGAAAATTGTGGAGAAAAAATTTACTTCCAGGGCCTACCCGGGCCTGGTAATCGTATTTGTGAGGTAGAGGCTCATGCCCAGGCCTGTTTTCAGGCACTTTTTAATGCTTCTAATGGAAAGGAAAACCAAACAACTTTGAACACCACACTTCCTTCAACCAATAACTCCTCTACTAACCTGTCATCAACTCCTTCTACACCCATTCGTATTCGGACAATCGACGGCTGGGTTGATGGTCCGAGTGGACCTTTTGATTTGCGGTTTTCAAAATTGGAACTGAACTGTCCAACAAGAAAAAAAGGTCCAATAGACTACAGCAACAATCAGATCAGCTCGGAATTGGCGATGAAAATATGTGTGCGAAATGGTTCCCGCTGTACACAAGGGTAATAGACTAATTCATTATGATTCAGGGGGGTAGCCAGAAAATTTTTTCAGACTAGGCTGGCTTAATTAATGGGGAGGGGCTAGAAAAAAAGAATTTCGGCTGTCCGTATAAAATTTTGGTCTTTTGGTCTTACTTGAAAAAATGATATTTTTTCCTTTTTTGAATAACATTAGGGATGTTGGAGAAAAATTTGAGCTATGCAGAAGTTTTTTTTGCTTCTAATGGAATTCTCTTCTTTTAACTCTTCTTTTTGCGGAAATTAGGCGGTATCCTGTTGGAGTTGCCGGAGAAATTTTTTGAACATTTTGGGGAACTCAACAGAGAGTTTATGAAAATTTTTCACTTAGGATACTGCAGCCCCAACCCTTGCTGGCGGTGCACCAATATTTGTAGCTCCGACACTTATGGCCCATTCGCTATAACTCGGTTCAAATGAAAGCTAGAAAAATGAGTAAGGTATCAAAATATAGAGCAAAAATTAGCTACAAAAAAGAGCTGAGTTCGGTAAAATTGCTCCACTGTGAAAAAGTTATGGCCAAAATATAGCGAATTTGGTCAAAATTATTATTTTAGCCATAACTCCCTTCATAATGGACCAAATTGATCGTGCTAGAGCTCATTTTATAGTTTTTTTTTTCTATTTTTGACATCAAATTCAATTCGTTAGTTTGGTTTTTACCGAGTTATTACAAAAGCCGCAAATGTCAGACAACCCCTACGCTCTTGTTATGATTCTATCTAAATATAAACCTGAAATAATTTACCAATTTTCAGGCTTATACTATGTTATAAGAGCCAGATGAGTGGTACCGGGAACCTGAATTCCAGCAAAATCAACCGAGTCAAGAACAGCAGAACCGTCCCCTTCCAACTGGACCATATTGAGGGGGACCCCATTGATCAGTTGTGTAATCAGAAGGATCTGTGGTACGATTGGGGGGTGATGAAGAGCCACGGATTGAATCTGTCCTCCAACGGGGAATCGGTGGAGATCCGTACATCCTACAGCAATGGAATGTGAGTGCATTCGTGAACATTTGAAAAAATATTTCACTGTACATTTTAATACCCTAGTAACCCTAGTAAGGACTCGGTACTGTCTACCTGGTTTTTTCAGCTATCAATAATAATATCTAACTACGTACAATACAGTACCGTACTTTGTATTTTTCTAGGTAGTTTTGGTACTGTATACTGGTATACCCTGGCTACTGGTACCGGTTTTCTCTAAATTTTTTTCTGCTTTTTTGAACTCTATTTTAAACCCCTTTACTCCTCGATTCCACTAAAACCAAATATTTTTATGAATATTTCAATAATTTTTTAAGGTAATTCATACCTTTTTATTTATTGGCATCCAAGACCTCGGTTGTATTGTAAGTTCCCAACTACCCATGACTCCTGATATGCCATATAAAAAATCTTTAAAGTGCATAAAAAATTAGGTATATCATTCATTTAGATTTCTCAAACTTGTTTAGATCCACAGCTAAGCTAGATGTCAATTCTGGTTGTGCCGTGTTCCAATTCAACCGAAATAAAACAGCAGGAGGGAATAATACCGTTTGGAAATTAAAGGATCCAAGGGTAAGACAGGAAATGTTGACGAAAAATTTTTCTAACTCGGTTACAGTATTCTCTCTAAATTAAGATAAACATCTTATTTTTCTAACTTTATCAGAATAATTTTATAAAGAGGTCTCTTTTCTCTTATCACCCTTTGCGTTCTTTTGACAAAAGATCTTATTTTCGAGAGTAAAGGTGTATATGAATACCGTATTTCTTCTAAAATAAGACCCCCCTTGAGGGGATTCGAAAAAATAAGACCCTCTTCTAAAATAAGACCCTCTTCTAGAATAAGACCCAATTTTTATAATAAGAAGCTTACCAAAATAAATTTCTTTTTAAAGTTTAAAGTAAATTTTTCAAATAATATTCAACTTTTTT
>LDKF01002422.1:0-28928 GCA_001026735.1 Rotylenchulus reniformis | reverse complement strand
TGTGATTCATTTGACAAAGTGAATCATCATGCACTTCCTTTAAAAAATTCATCCATTTTCCATTAACATTTTTAGAG
Organism: Rotylenchulus reniformis; assembly: GCA_001026735.1. Classification (NCBI taxonomy): domain Eukaryota; kingdom Metazoa; phylum Nematoda; class Chromadorea; order Rhabditida; family Hoplolaimidae; genus Rotylenchulus; species Rotylenchulus reniformis. The sequence continues at coordinate 28,851 of LDKF01002422.1, read as the reverse complement.
CAATGTTATGGCCAAAAATGGAAAAAAATATTCCAGGCCAGCTCATATAAAATTTCATGCGCCAAATAAGTTATTAACATTTTTCTTATATTTCAGAACCCTCGGAGAAGGTGTTCGCCGGCCTGGTGTGGCCGGTGACGGACAAGTACGAGATGCACGTGGACACTAAGGACTTCGAGCTGGATGGCCGGGGAAAACCGGTGAAGAAGCACCGGACCCACTCGGACCCTGTGAAGACCGAGTTCAAAGACAACGGCCTGTTTGAGGCCAAAATTGATTGGGAAGTGAAGCCGGATGCCCTGCACATTTGGGTGAAGAGCACAAAGGTCAGAGGGTGGTGTAGTGGTATAGCACATGGAATTCCGGATTTCGAATAGAGGGTCCGAATCACCAAGATCCAGGAGAAATTAATTAATACTACCAAAAATAGTTTGATAGAATCCTCGGCCCAAGAGTAGTGATACTCGACAGTCTCGGGAAAATTAGACTCGTACACCACTGTCCAAGATCACCTCTTGAGACCAGTACAATACTTCGATTAGAACCAGTATCTTTTGGATTCACAAAAACGAAGATGATAAGACCATTAAGAGCATTAACATGTGTAAGACTATTTTAAGACTTTTTCTTCCTTCAGAGCGGTGCAACAAAGAAGTTTGTGGTGTCCGATCCGGACCCTGACAACTACAAATACGCGTTGGACATGCGCAAATTCCTGGTAGGCAAGGAAGTGAAGCCCTTCAAGCGGTTAGACAAGATCCTTGGACTGTTGAAAGCGGGCATGGACACGCGGCAGATCCCGAGATCGTAACCGAAGGCGGGCGAAGAGAAGAACCAACATGTATAATGATGACAAATATCCATTTTTTTCAAATTGAATTATGACTTGATAAGGCAATCTTGTCAATAAATCATATGATTCTTACATATCCAAATGCTCGATATATCAATGGTTTCAGCCGAGTATTCCCTCCTTTCTTTGCAGATACGTACACAACGAATAAAATCTGCAAAAATCAGGCAAACTATCTTAAATACAATAAACTTCGAGAATTTTGCCTTTTATACTGGTCTAAAAAGTTTATAAAAGCAGTCTTAATAGCATCTTTTTTTAGCGCTTATAGGGGTCCTTTTTTACGTCCTAACACTAGTGAATATTTTGGTTGGTGTAGATATATTTATTGACTTGCTGCTTGAGAATCACAATTTTGAATAAAATTTGTTTGCTCTGATGTAAATTAAATTGTATTTGAGCCAGCACTTAACAAAAATTTCGAATCCCAAAAATGACCGTCCTAATAGGCTTTATAGAAGTCAGATAATTATTGGCCTACCCCAGCTAATTTTTGACTTTGGATTCTTTCCTGTTAAACAGGGTGAGGAGGGCAAAATTTTTAAAGAGAGGGCATTAACTAAACAAGATGAAGCCCGACGATCCAAAGTCATCCAAAGGAAAAAATGTTTTGCACAGAACCTGTGAATGGGTGGTACAAGTACAATGCGATAAATACAGTATGACCATCTCCGATGATTCTCTCTGATGAATAATAATTGCCCAGTTTGTTCTTACCACTGTACGAGTATAAGTTGCACTTTGTGGCAATAGACGAAGTGTCGAAAGCATGGACCTCCTGTGATATCCATAGATGACTAGGTATGTGTTTACTGCAATCATGACTAAATATGAAGGGATGGCCACATTTTGGTCAAATTCAAGTATTTATGGCCTATGTAGTAGTATAGCAGAAACTTTATTTCAATCACCAACTTTTGTACAATCATGATCTATCGCTAGTTTTGACATCAAGATAAAAAAGGAAAGTTTGTTCAGAGTTCAATATTGAAAATTTAGTACTAGGACTTGAAATGGCCATAAAAGGGCCCATGAAACCATGTCATTTCTAAACTTTTTTAAAATTTGAAATCCAATATTATAAAAGGCAAACTTGTGCAGATTTTTTCATTCCTAACTTTGATGAAGTTCACGAAAAATTAGGTGTGCCATCGTGTTCTACCAAAACATCATAATGGGATTAAAAGATTCACTCGGGGACAGGGGAGTAAAAACAAGATACAAACTACACAAATGCATATTTTATTATTTAGTTTCTATTTAAAACTATTAAAATATATAGTTATGTAATGTGATTTAAGCCATTTTTTAAGATTATATTTTCCGTTGGCATTTTTGCAATTTTTGTCCTATTAATATTTTTGTATTGACAGTTGATAATTGGAGACAGCCAATTACTGTTCATGTTCACCCCAAAACTAAAAATATATAAAAAATGTCCTGGACATAATATTTACATTTTTTACAACCTTAACAACAATAAAATTGCTAATTCCCCGTTAATCCTGTTTGGAAAATTTCACATCCGCTTTTCACTATCGATTTTGATGGATCGATGGCTTCCAGTGGAAATAGAGAATACCATACAGAGAGATAGAGAGCTATGAATACAGGGCATAGATAGCGTGCAATGTCGAGAGACACAGAGATATATACAAATTTATTTGTTAAGGAGCTTTGTCTACCAAATCCATTGGCATGTTCGATAGAAGCCATTGACATGGGAGGGGGATGTTGGCATTTCAAAGCCAAAACCCACGCATTTTTGCCAAGGATGGAGGGCATTATTCATCATCGGGTTTATGTTTGAAATGTTTGTTTCCAATCAACAGTACCAAGCTGTATCAACTCCCAAAACCCCAGGAAAAATCTCGTGTTTAGCGCCCCAAAATCTAAACTTGTTAAAAGACCATTTTCGATCCAAATCTCGGTAAAAGGCACAAGATTCTCATGATATATACCTACCTATGTATGTATTTTTTAAATAGCGAAGGCGTTAAGTAAATATTCGTAATTTCTACTTACGATCATTTAGCAAAAAAATTTTACTACAAAAATAAATTATTTTTAGAAAAAAATTCTTTATCGATTCGCACTCTCCTGCTAATGGAGAAGTACCATTATTCCATGATCTCGATCAATCCTTTACCAATCTCCTAAATCCATTAATTGATTCTGATCATCCCCCAACCCAATCACTTGATTGATTTTTTGAGCTTTTTTTTCTAAATGATAATATTCATAAAAAATCCTGTGCATCTTTATCCTTCAATCCTCATCAATTTTAGTCTTTTTTAAATTTTCTTCTTGATCATTCATAAATTAAATCCTCATTCCCAATTTAAATCCCCCCTATGTTTTTTTTTGTGAAAATGATACCGTAGCAATTCTCCGGCCTGTTTCGGTGGCTGGGTGCTCGGTGACTAGGAAAACATCGCTTCTCCTTTTAGGAACACCTTTTTTTGCGGTTTAAGTAGAGCTTTCACTGTATTAAATTGTATCGGTATTTCCATTAGGGAAAATTGGAGAAAATTTTGAAAATTTAGATAAATTAAAAAGTAGACTTTGAAAATTTTTCCGACGCCATTTAGGAAAGGGCACACTCCGTGATATACTATAGTGATCAGGATAAAATCACCAGAATCCTCTGTTTCCACTCCATCTATTTTCAATATTGCTCCATGTATTCTTCTCATTTCAGACGTTTAATGATCAAAATATTTGATTACCTTTAAATGATCACGGAAACGAAACTTTTTGGCCTTATACCCCACACAATACTCACAGTTCTCAAAACTTTTAGCCTTACTCATTCACGATTGATCTCTGTGCAAATGATGCCGATCAGGGTGCTGATCAGTCCGCTGGGTCTTCTTCCAGTGCTCTTATCATTGTTAGACATTTGCCGGGTCCGAGCAGATATAGCCGATGTGCTGAGCCAAATCCGGTCAAGGCCACTGCTGCGCAAGACTTCACGGTATCTGACCGGCGTCGGCAGAGAACCTGATAGCGACAGTGACGAGGACGACCCCCCGAGACTACGGGGCCCAGCCACACGCATTACCAAGACCACAGAGATGCGGCGCAAAAGTGTCACCCTGGTGGAGGACGGTAAGGGGACTGGGCACAATACCTAAACATGACTCTTCCAAAATCAAAATTTCCAAACTCCATTGGAATTTTGAATAATTTTTATTTTATTCCCCTCACAAAGATGATGGCCGAAAGATTTGGTTCAAGGGCCAGCTTTGGCCGAAAGGCAAGTACGATGTCCACATTGACCTGAACGATTTTGCGATGACCAAGGACCAGCGGGTGAAAGGCAGAGCCGACCCCATGTCCTTTGTATGAATTGTTAAAAATGGATCAAATAAAGTATTAATTTCTTTCTACTTCATTAGGAATATATCAAATAAAGTATATTATTAATTTCTCTTTTACTTCATTAGTTTTTTTTTCAATTACGCGAAATTCATGTCTCGGAACTCGAGAATTATTCGTAATTTCGAGCAATATTTGAACGCCCATAAGGGTGATCTATTAAGGCCAAAATTTTAAGTGTCTTGGAAGTAATCTTGTTTCTAGCTCATTCTGGATTAACGTAAGCAAGATGTCTAAAACATTTCGTTTCATCTTTTTAGTCCCATGTGGCCTCAACTTTGTGTACACTGGCTATCAATTTTGCTTTTTCAGGAAACCGATGATGGCAGTTTCGAGGCAGATTTCATTGTGCACGGGGAGAAGGACCCCAGATATGTTCACATCCATATCTTCGGGGTAAGTGCAAAATACATAAGTCAAAAGATATGAAAAATCATAATATTTTGCATATGTGCCGAAAAATAACTCTAAGTGGAAAATAAAGTATAATTTTCTTTACCTTTTTCGGTTAGCTGGATTTAAAATCAGGATTTCCAGATGTACTTACATAGTTCTAGATGTAGCGAAGCTACGACACTCAGGCTCAGGACGCGATAAAGATTTCTTTATTCAATGGCTTACACATTTAGAATATTAGGAAGGATACCTTTAGGAAAAATGAATCAGAAATCATCATTCCAATTTTTGGCCTTTCTTTCAGTACAAAGATGATCCGCATAAACACATAAGGAAATGGGAGGTGGGCGACTGGGACAAAGTGCACATTTTCGATTTGAGCACAATGAAAGTGACGTCGGTGAGGCCGAGGAACCTGAAGGATGCGTTGAAGGAGTTGGAGGAGAGGGACAAGAAGGAGGGGAAGAAGCCCGCAGAACCGGCCAAGAAAGCGGATCCGAAAAGTATGGGTTATAAATTGGCAAGGGATCTGGGAAATAATTTAAAAAGCAATTGAAACCATCCCTATACATATCCTATACATAGCAGTATCTTCTCCGTTAATCAGTATATAGTTGGAGCAATTCGGAGTTTTCACTGCGGCGGAACTCGAACATTTGAATAAATCGGGAATATTTCGGAAAAGAGAGCTTCTTCGGAACCATTTTTCCTCTTTGGAAATTCAGGAAGAGTGATCCGTGATCCTTTTGGCGCGACATCATTTGTATACCGATCTATATATTTCTAAAGTTCGGTGCCAGATGCTGAAGCCTTATAGGGCCTAGGCCGACACATCATTCGGAGTCATATGCTAAAGCGGATCGATCAGCAAGTGGTATCTGTGACCCAAGAGATATAAGGATCTGAAAAATTTATAACTTAGAAAATTTCTAACCATTCTAAGAACTTCGGGGTTCAATCTCCGCTCTTAAATTCGGATTGGCCGCTTTTCCAATCCGCGGGATTCGAATCATATTAAAAATCGATAAGTTTCAATCAAACTGGCCATACCCCCTATTGGCAATTCATGTTCAAATCAAGCAATAAAAGTGAATCATCATGCACTTTCCTCTCCAAAAATCACACATTTTTTCCATTAACAAATTTGGAGAGAAATTTATGTAATCAAAAGTGGATGATTATGATTACTGTAGGATCAGGCCACTGCGCAAGATGAATTTTTGAATCAATTATTGCCATTTTTTATTATTCAGAGTCCTCGGAGAAGGTGTTCGCTGGGCTGGTGTGGCCGGTGACGGACAAGTACGAGATGCACGTGGACACCAAGGACTTCGAGCTGGACGGCAGGGGTAATCCGGTGAAGAAGCACCGGACCCACGCGGACCCGGTGAAGGCTGAGTTTAAAGACAACGGCCTGTTCGAGGCCAAAATTGACTGGGAAGTGAAGCCGGATGCCCTGCACATTTGGGTGAAAAGCACAAAGGTCAGAGGAGGCTATTGGAGAAATTGTTTTGATGTCAAAAAGATATTAACTTAAATTAGGCCAAAGATCATTGGAATACAATAACAGTCATGGTCAAAATAGCAGATGTGCCGGGAAATGGCCATTACATATATCATCCTGTGGTCATTACTTTTTTGGCAATGAGCCAATTCGGATGATCTTGGGTATATTTAAGAGGAGTTATGATGGAAGACAATGAAACTTTCCTTTTTATTGCAAAAACCAAAATTACCATAAGACCATTTTTAAACCATAGCTTTGGACATAAAGATCATGGTTATGAGGCCTCGATTAAGATTATTTTAGGACCATTTCCCTTCTTAAGAGTGGTGTCACCAAGAAGTTTGTGGTGTCCAATCCGGATCCAGACAACTACAAATATGCGTTGGACATACGGAAATTTCCAGCGGGTAAAGAAGTGGAGCCCTTCAAGAAGTTGGAGAAGATCCTGGAGCAGCTGAAGAAGGCGGGCATGGACACGAAGCAAATTCCGAAGTCGGAACAGAAGGCGGTGGAGGAGAAGAAGCCGGCGGAGGCGGCGAAGAAGCCGGAAGCGGAAGCGAAGAAGCCGGAGGCAAAAGCCAGCGGAGGTGGCAATGCAGAGTTGCAGAAAAACATACAGGCAAGCTGATGAGGGTGATCAGATGGACAAAAATGATCGGATGTATGAGGGAATGGGATTGACAAAATTGGGATAATTGATCAGCGAAGTTAGAGGATTAGTGATTGCCTAAGGAATGTTGAGGGGGCAATGCTCTAGGGAAATTGTCAGCAATTAAAGGAGTCCGAATCTGATCTGATCGTCAATGACTCTTAGTTCGACCATTTTTTCGAAAAAAATAATAAAAAAGTAGTTTTTCTAAAAAATTCGTTTTTTGGTAGTTCTGGAGTTTTTGAATAAATTTTTTTGTGTTAATTGAAGAGTAAGTTCCGAGAAAAATCAATTGGATGAGAAAGATCAATTGAAGGGGACCATTTGAGAATTTTATATAAATCGACAAATGACTTTCTAAATATAATTCGAGTTTAAGGTTTTCTTTAAATTGTCCTTAACATTTTCATATTGCTTAGGGCTTTTGATGTTTTGAGGGTGTTCATTTTGATCTGATAAATAATTTATTAAAAATTCAAATAAACCCAATCAATTGACGAAATAATCACCATTAGAATTGATCATAAATTTCCACTTTTTGGACAAAAAATAAATGTCCATATTTTAAATTAAGGGAGTCTGGAGGTGAAATACAACCTGAGGTCATTTTTGACATTGTCTATTTGCACCAAGTTTTTCTCGCCAAAGGAATAGGCTAGAGGATTAGTCCAAAGAGTAATCTGTCACAGTACAATTTGTTGAATATTCTAGGTAAATATTCTAGGTAATAAGTATGTGAAAGAATAAATGTGACGGTTTTTCGTGAAAAAACCTGTCTATTTGGGTCTTCAATGGTCCTCAAGTGCATCACCTCACCGTTTTTTGAAGGCCATTGACAATGCATTTTAACGATTTTAAATGTTCAGAAGATGTTGGACGAACTGGAAGGCGATTTGGGGAAGAAAATTGAGCAGGAAAATGCCAAGCTAAAGAAGGCATTTGAGAAGGAACTGGAGGATCGGGTGGGGAAGCGGCTGGATGCGATGGACAAGAGGCTGGACGCCATTCTGAAGGAGATAAAGTCGATGGACAACAATATGGGCGAGGACATCAAGGATGCGGTCAAGAAAGCGATCAGGGACGAGTTTGCCAAGTTGTACAAGAAGCGGGTGGTCGGGAGGTTCGAGGACAAGTGAAAGCATTGATCAGAACAAGAGTGATCGGTGATCGGAATCGGGTCCAATGGTGACAATCCCGGGAATATATGGCCAATAAATATCTTTGTCTAGGACATATGTATAAAACGAGTTCGGTACTTTCAGTTTACGTGCCAGATTTTTATAAAATTTATAAAATAAATTATTCATCCAGATTACTAGGAGAATTTTGTTGCAGAAAAATATCCTCTTGAGGGGATTTGAACCTTCTTTCCCTAAAGCCCTTTAGGGACAGAAAATTTTCAATATAATTGGCTTATTTTTTGATTTTCGAAAAAGTCTGGCACGTAATACTAGAAGAGTCCTTTTTCTAAAAAATCAAATAAAACTCATTTTTGTTTCTCCGGGATTGCCTGAATTTCTGCCAGGGATGTTATCCTCTTTTCATAGACGGTGAAATTTCTGCATGTTTACGAAATTTCTACATGTTGTCATTTGGCCAATTTTTTATTCAAATCGATTTTTGAACAAAATTCAGCAACTTTGGGGGGTTTTACACCATGCAGAATACAATACCATACTCTACTCATGAAATGATTGAAATTTTGAATAAAATTCACTTTTGCCCCTTCCTTCCAATTTCACTTCCATAAAAATTGTGCATCACTCCATTTTATAAATTTATTATTAGCAATTTTTTAGATGATTCTACCCTTATAATTTCCCCCAAAATGTGCATAAATTTGATGTTGTCTTATTTTTGTTATGCGTAAAATTCAATTTTTTAAAGAATTTTACAATTGCCCAATTTTAAATGTTCTTCCTTTGGCGTCTACGGAAGTCCTTCTTTAGCAGGATTGCAAGTGATATCAAATGACTTTTTCTGCCCTGAAATGACCTAAAACACATATGTATAAAATCATTTTTCACCTTCTGACGTCTATATTTTACATTCTTATTTGATTATTAGAATTTTTAGAAATTCCTAAATAGCTTTTGCTTACTATTTTGCAATTTAATATCACAAAAACAGGCCAAAGACATTATGTTGATAAATTAATTAGACCAATGATGCGATTCAAATTTAAAAAAAAAAACAATTTTTTGCTCAAAAATAAGATACCATCCATGATCGATTTGCAATTGGTTGTTTGATAATCATGGTGACCCTTCTACCAAAAAAGCATCTACCATAAAAAAGACCTTTTTATTCTTTTTCCATAAGTTCGATTTTCTTAACAATTTTTTGTTTTACTGAAAATATATTAATTAGATAGGAAAAAAACTGTTTTTTTGTAGGCGAATGGATGAGAAAATACAGGAAAAACTGCGAAGAAAAAAACTGCAAAAACAGGAAAAAATGCTTTTTCTAAGTTCGAAACCCTCGATTTCAAGCCATGTTTCGGGGTACTTCGATCTCAAGAAGGATCTAATGAAATGGGTTATTAGTAGGGTTCAAAGTTTTAGGGAATTCCCTATTTTTTAAAAAGACATGGAATCGTAGGGAAACGCTCAAAAACACGTTTTTAGACGTATTTAAACGTATTTTGAGGAACTTTTTTTCCCCCTATTTTTTCTATTTCTTAAGCCCGGCTGGATTTTTCCCTATTTTCTCCCTATTTTGGCCATTTTTTAAGAAATTCTTCACAAAAATGCACTAAAAACCAAAAATTTTAGATTTTTTGCAAAATTGTTTAGTTTTTTCTAAAAATTTTTCAAATTTTTTTCGCAAATTTTTTTAAAAAAAAATTTCGAAAAATTTTAATATTTTTTAATTTTATATTTTTATGAATCTTCATTTTTATATTGAAAACATCTCAAGCTATGGTTAAATTGGTTTTTAAAAAGCTTATTATGCTTTTTAGGCAAAATTTTTGATTTTTTAGGTCATATTTTGGAAAATTTTTTGTCTATTTTTACCTATTTCGCTACTTTTTCTCCCTATTTTCTCCCTATTTCGGCCTTTTTTTTGCTCCCTAATAGGTCCCTATTTTGGCTTACACGTTTTCCCTAAAACTTTGAACCCTAATTATTAGTTATTTTTATAGTATTTTTTGATCGCTGACATGAATTCTTTCAGATTTTCCCTTTTGAAAACAGGTCTGGTACTTTGGTTTTGGATTAATTTTCCAATACACTTTTTGTTATCGAATTGTAATGCAGAATCTTAATTGATTTAAAATGGGTGGAATGAATAGTTAAACATAAATAATGTTACTATTTTGTATTAATGCCAAATTTTGCCCATAATCCTCCCAAGGAATTATCCAAATTCGAGCTTTTTGGTAAAATTTGATCTTTTTTGACGCATTTTCCCAATGATCAGCAGCATAATGATGCAACTGTATGATCAGAAAATGAAAACTGCATCATTCCTATTTAAGCATCTATTAGGGCCAATTTATGGCCATTTTCATTCTTCATGAAGATTTTTGCATTACCATATATGAAAAGCGAATTTATTAATAAATATTCAGAAAATGGTGCACCAAAATCGATTTATTTGTTCATAATCCTCCCAAGAATGGTCCTATTTTTAATATTTTGTTAAAATTTGTTCTTTTTTACATATTTTTCCAAAGATCAGCAGATTGAAACTATATGATCACAAAATGAAAACTGCACCATTCCTATTTAAGCATCCATTAGAGCCAATTTCTAAATTTCTATTCATGTTCATTCCATATAAAGATTTTTGCATTACCATATATAAAAAGCCAATTTTGAATAAATATTCGGAAAATTCACCAAAAATTGATAGATGGGTAGGAGAAACGCCAAAAATAATAATGTGACATTTTGTATTAATGCCGCTCATAACCCTCCCAACAAGCTGGCCAAATTTGATCTTTTGGTCAGAATTGATCATTTTGATGTATATTTCAATTTGATCTCCAAAATGATGCAATTGCATGATCCTAAACTGAACATCAGAGTCCACTTCTGGCCATGTTCATCCTTCATAAAGATATTTGCATTACCATATATAAAAAGCCAATTTATGAATAAAAATTCGGAAAATAATGCACCAATAATTGATTTGTTTGCTCGTGATTCTCCAAAACTATTCCCCCTTCCCACTCTCACTCTTTTACATTAGTTGGCACTTACTTCCCTTGCGCTTGCTCCACTTTGGCCATGAAAATACATGGATGGTACATGACATGGCATCCTTATGATCCATCCATTTTCCAAATCATTTTGGCATTTTCTTTTTGTAAACAAATTTTTGGCAGGGCCGGACCATTGGTTGGGTGGGACCATTGGTTGGGTTGGTACCTCACTTTGCCGTATAAGTTGGAAATCTATTAAAACGGCGAAATAGGGGTAGTAATTATAGGTTTATAGGTTGGTAATTTTAGGTTCTAAAATCGACAAGAAATAGATATTTAAAATTTAAATATAAGTGCATTAGCAATTCTCGATATAATCACATAAAACATATACAGTTTTTGCCTTAAGAAATCTCAACCCATTAAAAAATTACATTTTAAAGCGAAATTATGTTAAAATACTCTCATTTTTATATGATCTTTTCTCTTTCTCTATTTTCTTTGTCATTTAAAGATGGATAGGGATCCAAATCAGACATGTAAAGACAGATTGAGAGATTACGCCCAAATTTCGCTTCAAGATATAGATTTTTTGAACTCTACTGTATTTTGAAAGATTCTTTATGGCAATGAGTGTATTTACTTATTCTTTTTCATGTTACTCTCTAGAGGATAGCTTCTACCGATGCTGTGTCATTAAAAAAGGGCCCATTAAGATCAGTGCAGGCCTTTTAAGGCACTTTTAGAGTTAGACCAAAAGTAAAAAAAGGGAATATTGTGCGAAATTTATGCCCATTTGTTCTTTTTTTTGAAATTCCCTGAAAAATTCGAAATTTTTGGAAAATAACGAAAAATTTCCAATTTTTTGTCTTTTATAAACTTGAAAGATTATATATAAAGCATAAAATTCTGCACAAAATTACAATAGTTTCTAAGGGGCCTAATCTTGATTGGCCCTTTTTTAATGCCCTTAATGGGCCTTATTTTTTAAAGGACCCAACACTCTCCTCCAACAATTCCCCAATAAATGAACTAAAATACAATAATTAATTCCATATTTTTGGCCAAGTTTCATATTTTTGGCAATCCATTCAGGTTCATATTTTTCTGCAAATTCATTCCTTATCAAGAAAATGTTCGTTCTTCCCCTGTCCATCCTGCTCATCTTGATGGCCAATTTGGCCCATTTCGGTGTCCGGGCACCGGACAGCAGTCGGAGCCCGAGGAGCTGGACCCTAAATTCCCCGAAGCGCGTCCATTGGAAGCTGGACCATCACAGTGATTCCTCAAGCGAGTCGGTGTCTACGAAATTGGGCGGAAAGATAGTGCGCAAGATGAGTTGGCACCATGAGAGCAATGGCAAAGTCACCGAATGGAGGGGCGAAGGCCCATCACGGAGGACACTGCAGAAGAAGGGTGGGTGAGGGTGAGGGGAGGGTTGATCAGAACGGATTAGAGTAGGAGGAAAGTGATCAGAATGGACACTATAGGGAACAATGTGATCATCGGATCAGAATGATCAAAATAGCAGAATTGAATCAGAAAATGATCAGAATGGACTTATTTGGGTTTGGGTTATAGTGATTGTGATCAAATGATCAATCACTCTTTTCCCTTCCTGAAGCTGTCCTACTGTAATCACACCATGCATTTCTCACCTTTTGGCTCGTCTTTTAGGGAGCAGAGACTACTTTCCCTCCCAAGTTATTAGTCTTGGAAGATAAGAAATGCTCCTCCTCAATGAAACGTTTTTTCCAACAATCCGACGGAATGTTTGCTTCCGTATAACATTGTTGATGATAAAAATGTCGCATTTATGTAGATCACTATCCCAGGATTGGCTTCGGGGATTTATGGCAACTGGTGGGGTCAAATGGGATCAACTACATATAATGATCAGAATGGAAGGTGCTAAATATATAATCAGGATGGAAGAGCCAGAACGGAAAATGGCAGAGAGAGATCAGATATCAGATCAGGATTAAATCAGTCCATATGAATAATTTAAATTTTAAATAAGAGGATCAGATTAGGGAGGGAAGTGGATCACTTTTGTGGACATGCATACAAACTATTTTCAAGGGTTGTACGACATTTGCGGCTATCGCTATATCTCGGTTAGAACCAAAGCTAGAGAAATGGTCTCAAAAAATAGAGCAAAAAATTAGCTAAAATTGGCCCTAAGCTGCTCAAAATTGGACAACTGTGAAAAAGGTTGTGGCCAAAATAACGCTTTTGGCCAAACCCAAGGTATTTTGTCCATAACTTTTTTCGCAATGGACCAATTTGGGTGGGCTTTGGTTCATTTTGTAGCTAATTTTTGCTCTATTTTTTGACACCAAACACATTTCTCTAGGTTTGGTTCTAATCGAGATATAGCGAATGGGCCGCAAATCTCGGCACACCTTTTCAAGTCGTTTGGTCCCATCTTTTTGCACTTTTCAACATGATTTATGTATAGTGCCTTTATGTATAGTGTCCTTCACCGGTGTGATTTGGCCTCGGGCCGAGTACGACGTGTACATGGACTTCGATGTGTTCCGCATGAGCGACGACAAAAAGGTGCGCGGCAGCGCGAAGCCGGACTCGATGACCACAGGGAAGGACGGAGAGTTCGAGATGAACTTCACTTTTGAGTATGACGGGTACGAGGAGGACACCGACAGCGACACGGACAGCGAAAGTCCGTCGCCCCGCAGAAGGAAGAACAGTGACATCGAAGTGCCCGACAAAATACACATCCACATCTTCGGGGTGAGCCAGTTAACAATATCTTACAAGTTAGTGTCGTTGAACACAGTCACACTATTCCCAAATTTGAAACTTGAAGAAGTTCTGGAAAATTTTTAAACTGTTAGACCAAAACTTTAAACAGTTTTCCGATTTTTACCGAAAAATTTTTGGCACCTGGCACTCGTTTGTCGCCGAACTTTTGTGTGTCGTGTGTCGCCGAACTTTTCAAATTTGATTTTTGAGATGAAATCCTCAAATAAATGACATTCACGGTTGGATAGAGTAAAGGTTCTTTTCTTTCTCCGAAAATTTAATGGAATTCATAAAATAGTTTTTTTTATAAATAGTGTTAAAGCTAACCGAATTAAGCACGAGAAACAGCCTCATGTGGAGCTGGACATAGCGGAACTGCAATGGGACAAAGTGTACATTTTCGACTTCAAAAAGTCCCAATTTTACATTGTGGCGCCGAGGAAGGTGGACGACAAGCTGGAGGAATTGGAGGAAAGAGACAAGCCAAAAACCAAAAGTTGGAATAATGAAAATAAAAATATTTGTAGCCGTAGGATGTTTAGAACAGGTTTTGAAGTATGTTGATCCGAACATGATCAAAACATCCCGACCGTCCGTCAAAACATCGATAAAATGTTCGGTTGATATCTTGCTCAAGTTTAGATCAACCGAATTTTGTGAAATTTCAGAACATAAACTAAACAACAAGTAGGGTAGCTCGAGATCTGGACCTTTTCGAGATTAGGATTTTTGACCGGACTCTATCCCGAACCCGAATCCTGGATCTCCCGTAAGTTAATCCCGATCCCGATTCTCTAAATCTTCTTTCAACTTAAGGATTGGATATCCCAAAATCCCAATTTTTCCCCCAAGCTCACCTAGTGCCCTAGTTAAAAATGCAATTATTAATTAAAATTAGTTAAATATGGCAAATAAATTTTTAAGCATTTTCCGGCATTGTCTGGCCTGCGAAGTACAAATTTACTCTGTGAGTATTTAAATCATGATCAAAATAATTTTTTAATGGAACCCCTTAAAAATGTGATTAGATGGTCTCCCGATTTTAAAGACCTAATCTTAGGCTTTTGATTAAACTAAAAATTTAAGCATTCGGAAAATGAATTTTTTACCCTACAAGAAGGTGGCTAATCGTCCTTTTTATGCTAAAACAAATTTCCAAAGGCGAAAATATACAGATTTTTTTTTCTATTTCATTGAAAAAATTCGAATTTTCGAAATCCCATCCATAGCAGGTGGCGTGCTTAAGATTTTAAATGGTGAATTTTTTAAAAGTTCAACCAATACCCATTTGAATGCAGTTACATGTCCCCGGAGATGTTCGACCTGGACAAGGATGACGAGCCCGTGAAACGAAACCGGTCCCACCCGAAACCCGTAAAGGTCGAAACCGATCGGGACGGTCATTTTGAGGTGGAGCTGGAGGAGGAAATGCCGGCGAAGTTGCACCTTTGGGTGATCAATCAACAGGTAAATAATTGGGGTGAAATTGTTGTAACATTGCATCAGGTTTATACCAGGAATGATACCGTATTATTCCTGGTATAAACCTTACCGCCAAATACCGCATTTTTGGACCTATCGCTAGCCGCCTACCGTTTTCTGCCTCCTACCGCGGAAAATACACCCTTAAGAATAGGAGTCGCTAACCCAAAAATGCACCCCTAAGAATGGCATTTTTGCCAATAAAAAAAGAATAGAAAATTGGGGAAAATGACTAATTTCATAAGAAATGGGTCCGATTTTCTCAAAATTTCTCTGTCGACCTCTATCAGTTAATTCGCCAAGACTAAAAAATGATCAGTTTTCTTAAGAAAAGGTATACAATATATACGCTGATATCATTATGGTACTATTAATAATTGATAGTGAACCTAAAGTTGGAAAATACTTTCGGGTGTCCAAAAAAAACCATATTTCTTGTATTAAATTCCCCTATAATAGACACCCCTCTCTGAAGAAGGGTGAAAAATAAATCCCCGTTCAATTAGTCCCCCCTTGTAATAGACCCCCTCTACATAGGGGTTGAAAAATCAATTCCTCTGCAATTAGTGGTCTATGATGAATTTATGTCACATATTGTCAAGGCATCCGATCTTCAGAGTGCCCATTTGTCCTAAAACACCAAATTTTATTGCATTTTGATCCATTTAGACCGACTATGCCAAGAGCTTTGTGCTAGAGGAGCCCAAGGAGGACAAGAAATACGCCTTCGACATGCGCAAATCCGCCAGCCAAGAGGTGGAAGCCTATGAAGATGTGCGAAAGAAGGGATGGGGCAAGAGAATAAATTGAAAAATGATGGATGGATGATGTGGACAAGCTATGAAGGGCTCATTCATTCATTTCAGACAAAAATTTTCAAAAAAAAAATTTTTTAATCACGAAAATACTCTCCCCTCACCGATCATATATGAGAAATTTATGAGAAATTTTATTTTTGGCTGAAATGAATTTTATTCAGCATAGTGTGATGCAATAGAGTACCATCATTTGAGTAATGTGACCATTAGTGTCCCGGCTGTTAGAGCACAGGCCCTTTATTTAAAGGATGATATTACTCAAATAAGTGTAAGGGACTGTAATGGCCACTTTTCCAATGATGGTACTCAATGTCCTGTGTTGGAAAGATATCTGAAAAAAAACAATGTAAAAAGTGCAATAAGGCAATAGTTCGATGTAAAATGGAATTTTTCTTGTCATTTTGATGGGTTGGACATGGTAGTAGATTATTTTTGAATGAATAACCAGAACAGGAAACTGTAATATTGCAAATTTTCGCTTCGAAATCAAAGAATTCCCTTTTCGGCTCACAAAATGATCACCCCGGCTGTACAAAATTGTTTTTTCTGTCTGGTCCAATTATTGTGGATTCCTCACGCATATATTTGACATCAATATAAACCTATAAATTTTCCGTCATCATTTGCTTATATCGGTATAAAATATCGGAAATTCATCGAAGTTTGATTTTTTATATATTTGTCTAAAGGTAATTCAAGTGTTGGTATTGGTACAACTAGACTCCAAACTTATGGGGTTACTGTAATTTACCGGGTAGCATCTTGTTGGACTTACAATCCAGCAGATCGGGTTCGATTCCCGCCGGTGGCAGAGAATTTTCTCATCCCATATCCCAAGCTAAGGTAGGGCTTGTAAGGATTTTATGGTGCTATGTCGTTTTGCAAAAAATATCAAAATGGGCGTTTTGCAAAAAAAAATATCAAAACCCAATATGTTCCCCAAAAATTTTTTTTATTAGACTTGTTAGACCAAAACTTCCAGCGACAAAGTTTTGTGCAGAATTTTATGCTCTATCTTTTGGTATTTTTAGTTTTTCGAAATTCGAACAAAAAGTCCGAAAATTTTCAAAAATATGGAAAAATAGGGTATTTCACGAAAAATTCGAACTTTTTGTTCGATTTTCGAAAAATTAAAAATATCAAAAGATAGAGCATAAAATTCTGCACAAGTTTGTCGCTGTAAGATTTGGTCTAACAAGTCTAACAAAAAAGTTTTTGGGGAACATATTGGGTTTTGATATTTTTTTTGCAAAACGCCCATTATGATATTTTTTGCAAAAAGACCCAGCACCGATTTTATGACATAATTTATGTTCTATTTTTTGATAGCAAAATTCATTTATTAGCTTGACATGAATCACCTTCCCTTCATCCTCTACCGTATTTCTTTCGCTTTTAATATAATGAGTTGGGCAAAGACGATAATTGGATGGATGATCTGATCTTGTGAGTCGGCTATGTTGTATTTAAGCTGAAAGAAGCGTAGACATTTGACAACCGCGCCAACTAGCAAGGCTCAATGCGATCGAGAGACAGATTTAGAAGCCTTTTACAATAATTTTCTGAATGAAAAACTATACAAGACCATCATCATCCCATGAAATTCGTATCAATATCTTCTTTCAAATGTAATTGTTACTCATTGGCCTTCCCGATGCCTGTTGGACATTGTTGGAAGTTGCCCCACCAGTTGTGTTCATTCCTTGTCCCGTCATCCTTTGCTCCACAGTGCCAATTTGAGTCTTCCGACAACAAAATGCCAAATTAGCCATTTCTTTGCGCATCGCACAACGATAGTCGGTACTGAAAGGGGATGGGTAGAATGAGAGGACCATGGGAAGCCCCAATTCCAGTGTTCTGAAAAGTACGGTATTTTTTCCAAGCAATTATGTCCTAGTGCTAGCTAACAAGGTTCATTTTCTTCATTGAAGTAGGATTTGGATGGTAAACATGTTCTAAATTGTTGGCCAGATAATTAATTCTCCATTTCTATTCTATTATGGTTTTTTGGTAGATATCACCTCTAGACAAAACAATTCAGATATTGAGGAAAATTTTCTCAATGACTATTCTCAATGATATCCAAATTTCCGTCCATTTATTAGTAGAAATAGCGAAATTGAATGTACCCGCTGAACAGATAGAACGGTACTGTACGGACCGAGCAAATTTTTTGGATGTCCATAAAAACTTACTCTGACTGAATCTACAATTTGTCTGATAATTGTTAATATTATCTCTCACTTCTCCTATTCTTTTCACCGCCAAAGGTATAGTATAAGATAGAAGAGAAAATCATTCGTTTAATATTTTTTTAACTTTAGATTTATGGACACCTTGTGCTATGTAGAATCATGAAAGTTGAACTGGTTTAGCAGGATGGTACAATCAAGTTTATACGCACAAGGCACTAAGCCGAGTCAATAAAAAAACAACATATAGAGATCATCATTTTGGAAATCTCTACAGGTTTTAGACAACAACAATGGGAACGAAACTGGAGAAGTAAAACAGAATGTGAATTTTTAGATAATTTATTTAATATGTGGCAATGACGAAAGAATAGGGACTGAATATTGATCTTATCCCAGGAGTCTGTTGAAAGTCCTTTGATCATTTTCTTTAAATTTTGTGGCATTTTAAATAATTTCTTGATGTTTTAATAAAAAATGAGTTATAACGGAAACTTGCTGAACAAGGTAATACATACTATAATTTTAGTTTGAAGGCATCCCCAATTGTTCTGGACTCATATAAAGAAAAAGCATTTTTATGTTGATGAGGGAACGACTTGAATTTGAAGACATTTTCAGATTGAACTTTAGAATGTTTATGAAGCTAACGTTGGCGCTTTTCTAGGCCATACTCAGGTTTTTCGGTAATTTTTTCAAATTTTCGACCTGCACGCGTAGAGCACCGGTGCGTTGACGGCCTGTCCGATTTTGTTGAGTTGCAGAACCAATCGGAGAAGAACATCTTTAGCGTTTGGGGATAGTTGGAAGAGGGGCAGAATGAGCTGGCCGATCAGGGAGGTGGGTAACCAGCAGCAGAACAAGATAGCCATCAGCAGGAAAAGTGATCGGAGCACGCGCCGTTCAGTCGCCGAGTTGGACAGCGAGGGCACAACTGGAAATCCAGCAGATATAGCAAAAGTTGGCCAATCAGGCCATAATGGTTCATTTTACAAGAGTTTTATGGTTAAAAAAATAAAAAAGAAGACAATTTCCAAAATTAGCATTCTAAATTTCCAAAGAAGAAGGAAAAATATATATTCTCGACATTTACAGTCATTGAGAGTTAATCAGTTCAAAATCCAAAAAGTTTTTATTTTTTCTTACTTTTACACGAAATGAGTGCCCAGATCAACAAATAGGCCAGAAAGGTGCAGGCGTTCAGGCTGAACACATAGTATTGGCCGACCATCATTCCCAAGGTCGACAAGAGATCGGATGGCATGCAAAACACGGGTCTAAACGTGGCAAGCAGCAACTGATTGGGAAAACCGACTCGGAACAGCGTGGTTTTAACATTAAGATTAGTTAGGTATGTCCAGGATTCCGCTTTGTCAATTTTGTGTCTTTTCTCCAAAT
The DNA here is from genome assembly GCA_001026735.1 of Rotylenchulus reniformis. Classification (NCBI taxonomy): domain Eukaryota; kingdom Metazoa; phylum Nematoda; class Chromadorea; order Rhabditida; family Hoplolaimidae; genus Rotylenchulus; species Rotylenchulus reniformis. Next base: position 9,259 of record LDKF01002422.1, on the reverse strand, counting down.
GCTCTATTTAGACCAACCATTCACATGGAATTGAGGAGCAAATTTGAATAATTCGTGCCAAAATATAGTGAAAAAAGAATTCAATAAATTGAAAAGATATTAAAACCATGATGTGACATTTGCGAACCCAATCGTTTTGACATAACCGGGTTCAAAAAAAAACAAGTTGAAGAATTAATTATTACCTATCGGGAGTTTCTTTGGCTATGCCGTAATAGAAATAGCCCTGGTAGCCGATGGTCAGTGTGGCAGAGATGGGGATGGCCGTGCCGACATATTTGTGCCGCGAGTTCAGTGATTTTTTATAGCTAAATTAATTAATAATTAATTATTTATTATCGATATGTAAGACTTCGAATGGCTCCTGGACCTAGTTTCCGGATGCTATTCACCTTCCGTTTAGCTTTTTAGGATCTTATCGGATCAAAAACAAAAAAAATGCCGAACTGTATGGGAAACAGGACGGCATGCAGTCGGTCCAGGCTGGCGAACAACATCACCCAGGAGGACATGACATGGGCAACAGGACCGTAGGCCTCGGCGTAGTAGCAGACCAGCAGAGGAATGGTGAGGCCGGAGAAGGTGAGCACCTGTGGACAAGAGGAGAATGGGGCGAAAAATGAAGAAAAATACGGTAGGGAGGGAGATCAAGCTGAACTCCGCCAACCCATCGAACAGCGCTATCCACAGGATCAGAAGGCCACATGGGCCCGATCGGAGCTGGCTGAGGGATTAATGGATCAGTAAGGCGCAATGTCCGTGTCAAAAATCGAGAAAGTGCTCGTTATTAAGTCGTTTGTCTGATTGTATAATTTTTTAATTTTTGAATGGCTCAGTCCTGATAGCCTAGGTCCACGGATAGGCAGATTTAATCATGAAATTAACTTAAAAGGTAGAAATAGACTTCAAGATGGGTTGAATCGGATCAAATTAAATGCCAAACACATAAAATATTGGCCCAACCGGTTTCTGATCAGCACCAACACCAGAAATGTGTTCATGACGAATCCGCAGGAACAGATCAGCAACTGCAGAGAGGTGGCCAACAGCACCGTGGTGTCAATTGTGGGGGTTGTTGCGTTTGAATTCATTTTTGTCAAGAAACCTTAAAGCTCTACTTCCTCTATCATCTATGAAGTCGTCCGGATTGAAATTTGAAGTTTGAATCGAGTTATGGCTGAATGAACCAGGCAACCCTTTCCCGTTACCCGGAAAGTAAGTGCTTGTTTTATGTTATTTTAATTATTGTCACAAAGTCATCAGAAAAACCGTACCCTTCACAATACACACGATCACTACAATGCAAAAGTATTTACATACCATACTGCAGCTCTTGGCATTAATATTTTTATTTTTCTTCAAAATCATGAAGGCAGTAACAAGTGGGCGAATATTTTTAATTGAGATAAGCAGAATCACAGACCAGCATAAGGTGCCGCGAAGGGCAGATATGACAGTAAGATATGATATGTACAAAACAAAAATGAAATTTATTTTTTTTTGCGTTATGATTGTATGACATTTTTATGACGGTTTTATGTCAAGAATGATTGCTTACATTTATATAATGAATGTGAATGGTCGATGATGGCGACTTAATAACAAAAAGCATTTTCTCACTATTTCCATAGCTTACAGAAACAGACAATTCACTTAAAAAGAACATCAAGAAAGGCATTTCTATGGGTGCTAGAACGTTAGGTATGTTCCAGACTGGCTGAAATTTTTTAAACAGATTTATAGGCCAAAAGTATAAAAAGATATTGTGCTTTATTCTCTATCTTTTAATATTTCAAATTTTCGAAAAACGGAGATAGGTTTTTTAGGGGCGAACAATTTTATTTTATTCTACGGGAAAGTGCAAATAAGGATGTCTTGCAAAACAGAAAGTTGGGATACAGGCAGGGTTCCCATCTGTTTGATTTTTCTGAAATATTTTGATTTTAGAGTTTGTCCTTATTTTGTTCTGATTTTGAGATTTTATTCAAATTTCTCAAAAACAGACAATTTACTTAAGGACAAATGGCACCAAATTCAAAATTTTTCCGGCCTACCCTCATTAAATTAAAGTAAATTTAAAAAGCCAAAATCTGACCAATTTACCCAAAAAAATCCTAAATTATTAATTTTTTTCCGGCGACTCTAATGGGGTCTCCGCTCCCCACAATAGAATGAAATAATTCCATATAAAATTGATCAATTTTCTTCGAGGAAGTTTTCAAAAAATTCTTTAGAAAAATACTGTTCAAATTTGGATCATTCATTCGCCCAATGAGAAATATGATATTACAAATAATGTGCATTACACGAAAAATTGATTTACATTAAAAAGCATTTTTTGAAAGTTCTGATTTTTGACCATGAAATCTGATTTTTTGAGCTAATATTTCTGTTTTAAAATTTTTCGATGTGCACCCTGTATATAGATGACTGAAAATCATAAAATGGAAACTGATGGCATTCGAATTCCCAATATAATCAACCAAATATCATCGGTCTTTGTATGCCACGGCAATAATTGGTATTTGTTAAAATATCCTTTCAAATGTAATTGTTGCTCATTGGCCTTCTTTGGGGCTGTTGTATATTGTTGGAAGTTCCTCCATTTGTGTCCACTATTTGTCCATTCATCCTTTGCTCCACCATAGTGCCAATTTCAGTTTTTCGGCCACAAAATGCCATTAACTTTATCATTTCTTTGCGCATCGCACAACGATAATCGGAGCTGAAAAGGGAATCGAATCAGAAAGAATGGAGACAATTCTAATCTTTTGAAATTCCGGGAATCAGATGGCCTAGATTGTAGTTTAAGTTCCTGATTTGAGCCAATGAAATTTTATTTCTTTTTGGAAAAATTTAAAACAAAATTCATCTGCTGGGATTGAATCCGGCGGAACTGGATGAATCCACGGTACATGGAATGAAACTGAGAATTGGATCGAACATTGGAATTTGCATAATACTAGGGGGTTAGAGACAGTCAAGATGGGTGGGGGGAAATTTGAAATTTTGTTCTGATGTGAAGGACCATAAATAGTGTTCGGCGCGGGTCGGGTCCGCATGCGGGTTTTTGACGGGCCCGCAACGATTCCAACCCTGCAGGGTTTTTGCGTGTTGAAAAATTTGAAAAAATGACCAAATTTCTTAACAAAATCGTGCCAAAATTCTATTTTTTTCTCCGGCGGCCCCTTTCGGGGCCGCCGACACCCCCACCCCCCATATACCATACAATGAAATTCATCAAAAATCTTGTCATAAAAAATGTTCAAATTTCTTAAGGAAAATTACTCAAAATTGCATATATTCTCCCTGCCGTTCCGAATTAATTAAAAAAGTAAAATTCTTCATAAAGCGAAAAATATTGGCCAATTTTCTTATGAAAATGATCCAAAAAACACAAAATTTTCTCTGGCGTCCCACTTCTCAACACTGAGAATTTAATTTAAAAAATAAGCTTAAAGCGAAAAATGACTAAAATTATTTAAGAAGAAAAGACTTAAAACGCAAAATTTTCTACGGCGGCCCTTATCAGGGACGGCGCCGCCCCCCTCATGAAAATGAATTAATTTTAAAATGCAAACAAAAATGATCAATTTTCGTAAGGGGAGAGCCTAATTTTCCAAAAATTTCTCCGCGCCACCCCTTCAGAAATTGAATTTCTTTTTAAAAAACGAGCTTTTGGATACTGGAACAGGAAAATATGAAGTAATAATAATTTTATTTTTGAAATTTTCGTTGCTTAAAAAAAGTTGCCATGTAAATGCCTTGTCTAAACCGTACTTTGCCACTGATCCATTACAAATATTGATAATTTTATTTTTATACATTTCATTTTTTTGTCCATTAAATCATTTTTAAGGTTTTTATCATTAATCTTACTTATAAATCTTATTTTTAACATTTAATTTTTAATTTTCCAGGACTTGATTTGGAACAAAATGTAAAAATCGAAAACCCGCAAAAACCCGTCACGGGCCCGCAAAAAATCGATCGGGTTTTTGCGGGCCCGACGATGCGGGCCCGACCCGTATCGTTTTGCCGAACACTAACCATAAATGACAGGGAAAGTGATCGCCGAAAAGATGTCAAAAATCGGAAAGCCGAACTTCTGATGAATGTTCGGAAAAACGAAATTTCTGAAATAAAAAAAGAGAAGACAAAGCTTCTTAAGAAAAAAAATTAAGAGAAGACAAAGCTTCTCTTAATTTTAAAGGACAATTTCAGAATTTGTTCGGCTTTTCGACCTGCACGCGTAGAGAACGGGTGTATTGGCGGCCTGTCCGATTTTGTTGAGTTGTTGAACAAAGCGGAAAAGAACGGGTTGGGTGCTTGGGGAGAGACGGAAAAGGGGCATGACGAGCTGGCCGATCAGGGAGGTGGGTAACCAGCAGCAGAACAAGATAGCCATCAGCAGGAAAAGTGATCGGAGCACGCGCCGTTCAGTTGCCGAGTTAGACAGCGAGGGCACCACTGGAAATCGGACAGTTTAAAAACGAAAATAGGACAAAAAAATCTATTATTATTACCAAATATCGGCCCTAGTACTGGTCTTTATGAAGGAGGAAATTGTTTAAGCTTAAACAAATCCTAACAATGACATAAATGTGCAGAAAAGCTTATTTCATTTCAAAGAAATACAGTAGATGAGTGAAATCGGGACAGGTTCAATCCACCACGGTTTAGGGCAAAATTTTTTTAATGATAGTTGAAGGACCCCCCTCCATGCCCACTACTACCCGATTTTTGGTCAAAAATTCTATAGCTTTATTTTGATTTTTAAATAATTTTTAAAAAAAATGAATTTCGCCTTTTTCCATCTTGTGTTGCCTTTACTTTTTAGCTTTTGGTGAATAAGTTGAATAAAAAATCAAAGCTTTAATTTGGAAAATGAGTAAGCGGCCTCTACAATTTCTCTTTTTATTCATACATTTGCACGAAAAGAGTGCCCAGATCAGCAAATAGACCAGAAAGGTGCCGACGTTCAGGCTGATCACAAGGTATTGGCCAACTACCAGCGCAAAGCTCGTCATGAAATCCGTCGGCATGCAAAACACGGGCCTAAATCAATTTAGAATCAATATAGGGAATTTCTTCGATGGATATTATCTTATCTCGAAGAGCCTGGAACCTGGATCAACCCCCCTAGAACATGAACCCGGATCATGTTCCCGAAACACGAGTCCGAGCTTTGACCTCGATTTCGGACGAAAACGCGAGAAAAATCTTGATTCGGAAGTCAAGACATGACTTGAATTGAAATTAATAAAAGGATTCACGTGGGAAAAAGATGTCTCTTAAGAGCGAAACCAATAAGCAATGGACTAGCAGCTTTATGTAATCCATATCCATAATTGTTTTTTTTGCCTAATTAGGACAATAGGTATTACTTGTCGGGATTTGCTGCGGATGCGCCGTAATAGAAATAGACTTGATGCCCGATGGTAATAGCGGCAGACATTATGAAGGCCACACTGACATATTTGTGCCTCGAATTCAGCGAAATTTTATAACTAAATTGATGAATTTCCATTATTATGTATGGGCAATTTTTTTTAGGATTTCATAAATTTAAAAATGCCAAACTGGACGGGAAAGAGAACGGCATGCATTCGGTCAAGGCTGGTGAACATCATCATCCACTGGGACATGACTTGGGCAAACGGCGGGCCGTAGGCAATGGCATAGTAGCAGACCAGAAGAGGGATTGTGAGACCGGAGAAGATGAGCACCTGTAGATGAGGAGAATGGGGCGAAAAAGTGCAGAAACAAAATACCGTGGGCAGGCTGATCAAGCTGAACTCCGCCAGCCCATCGAACAGCGCCATCCACATGATCAGCAGGCCACATGGGCCCGCCCGGAGGTGGCTAATAAGGGATTAATTGGATCATTCATCAGGTGCAAAGGTGGATCAAAACAAACATCTAACAAGTTCAAATTCAACCCGTCAGAATAGATCCCTATCCCTCCTTGATTAAATATGAACTCATAGGTTTTGTTTTTAGGTTTTTTAGGGTACTCATAGGTTTTCAGTGTTTAGTTGAGTATGTTATTTGCAAAGAATGATTGTGTTTACCTAGTTGGTGTCTCCGACAAATGCCCTGCTGATCACTGTTCGCTGTGTTCCCCGATCCCTTTCCCTCCCTCCCTTTCTTTTCTCTAGTTTTTTGCTTCCTTTGTGCCCTTTGGCGTTCCCCTTCCGCTGGCGTTGGGCCCCTTTTGCGCTGTTCTGCTTGCCCTGGGTCCCGTTCTCTGGCTGTTCTGCTTGCCTGGCCCTCTCCTCGCTTTCGCGTCCTCCATTGATCTGCTGCTCTCTGGCCGGTCCCTCTACAACAGCACCATCCAACCAACTGTTGCCCCAGGCCCCGCCTGTTGTGTCCGAGTCCAACAGTCAGAAGATTTATTAATCAATATAAGGGCACAATAGTCACGGAGGAGGGAACACTGGAAATGGCAGGAATGAATGGTGGGGGATAAGGAAACAGAGGAATATTTATAGTCAATGGGATGGGGGAAAATGGTCGCACGTGAAAAGATCATAATGCCAAATCCCATATGTTCGAACCCCAGACCAAGGACACAACACTCCTTCCCCCTTCTCTGAGCGAGTGTCATTCGGGCTCGAAGATCTTCCTCGGCTTCCTGGTCCGCTCCGAACGGCGCAAAGGCGGTCGATCCCCAACCCGGGGTTGTGGAGGAACAACTTCGGGAGCCACTGCGATCTCCGGCTCTTGGTCCTCTTCCGCTGAGTGGAACTCCGGCTCTTCGACCTCTGAAGGATCCGTTCCATCCGAAGTTCCCCCAATCGACCCATGCTCACTTTCGGAATCAGAGTCATCCTGAGTCTGTTCCGTGAAATCCGGCTTCAACTGATCAAAATGACGTCGCCAAAGGCCTCGAGGAGTCCGAATCAGGAACATGGCCGCACCAATCTTCTGAAGAATCCGTCCCTGCAGCCATTTCGGACCATCCCGGAAATTCCTGGCGAAGATCGGCTGACCGATTTCAAAGGACTTTTCCCTCTTATTTTGGTCGAAATTTCGCCTTTTTCTCTCTTCATAGGCATTTCCTTCCCCCTTTATTTCCTTTGACTTTCGACGGGGCTTGACCAAATCCAAGAGGGTCCGCAATTTCCGTCCGAAGAGCAATTCGCATGGAGCTTTTCCTGTAGCTGGATGAGGAGTCACACGATATTTCAGCNCTCTTGGTCCTCTTCCGCTGAGTGGAACTCCGGCTCTTCGACCTCTGAAGGATCCGTTCCATCCGAAGTTCCCCCAATCGACCCATGCTCACTTTCGGAATCAGAGTCATCCTGAGTCTGTTCCGTGAAATCCGGCTTCAACTGATCAAAATGACGTCGCCAAAGGCCTCGAGGAGTCCGAATCAGGAACATGGCCGCACCAATCTTCTGAAGAATCCGTCCCTGCAGCCATTTCGGACCATCCCGGAAATTCCTGGCGAAGATCGGCTGACCGATTTCAAAGGACTTTTCCCTCTTATTTTGGTCGAAATTTCGCCTTTTTCTCTCTTCATAGGCATTTCCTTCCCCCTTTATTTCCTTTGACTTTCGACGGGGCTTGACCAAATCCAAGAGGGTCCGCAATTTCCGTCCGAAGAGCAATTCGCATGGAGCTTTTCCTGTAGCTGGATGAGGAGTCACACGATATTTCAGCAGAAACTGCGACAAGGTCAAATCCACGGACCAGCCATCCGTCTGCATTCGCCGCANAATCCGGCTTCAACTGATCAAAATGACGTCGCCAAAGGCCTCGAGGAGTCCGAATCAGGAACATGGCCGCACCAATCTTCTGAAGAATCCGTCCCTGCAGCCATTTCGGACCATCCCGGAAATTCCTGGCGAAGATCGGCTGACCGATTTCAAAGTACTTTTCCCTCTTATTTTGGTCGAAATTTCGCCTTTTTCTCTCTTCATAGGCATTTCCTTCCCCCTTTATTTCCTTTGACTTTCGACGGGGCTTGACCAAATCCAAGAGGGTCCGCAATTTCCGTCCGAAGAGCAATTCGCATGGAGCTTTTCCTGTAGCTGGATGAGGAGTCACACGATATTTCAGCAGAAACTGCGACAAGGTCAAATCCACGGACCAGCCATCCGTCTGCATTCGCCGCATTCCTTGCTTGAATGTCTGAACAAACCGTTCCGCAATTCCATTGCTCTTTGGATTGTATGGAGCGATCAGCGTGTGTTCGATTCCTCTGGACCTGCAGAAATCACGAAATTCACGCGCAGTGAACTGCGGTCCATTGTCGCTGACGATTTGTTGTGGCAATCCATGGGTTCCGAAGACAATTCGCAGTGCATTGATGGTCGCACCAGTCGTCGTGCTCTTCATTTTCACCACCTCTGGCCACTTCGATTTTGCGTCGACAACCACAAGCCACATTGATCCCCAAAATGGCCCGCAAAAATCGATGTGAAGTCGTTGCCATGGCTCATCTGGTGTCTCCCATGGATGAAGTGGAACTTTTAGTTCTACCGGTGCATCTGACTGACATATTTTGCACTTTTTCCGGATCATTTCGATGTCCTTGTCAATGCCCGGCCACCAAATTTTCTGTCTCGCCAGCGATTTCATCCGCACAATGCCTGGGTGCGTCGCGTGCAACAGATCCAACATTTTTGCACGGAATTTTGCAGGGATGACAGTCCTAGTTCCCAGAAGTATGCACCCTTCAGAGAGCTCCAAATTATTCCTGACCAGGTGGTACGGCTTCACGTCCTCAGCGCATTTTTGCGGCCAGCCCCTTTCCAGGTACTGCTTCACCAGTTTCAGGATCGGATCCAATTTGGTTTCTTCCGCAATACCTTCTGCGCTCACCGGCAGGGATGACAGCGTCTCTGACTGAACTTCTTGTACTTCCCGGCTCACCGCATCGATTTTCCCAATTTCTGGTGTCGGCAACCGTGAAAGTCCATCGGCATTACCGAATTCTTTGGTAGGACAATATTCCATTTCGAAGTCGTAGTTCATCAAAATCAAGGACCATCTGTGGAGTCTCCTTGCTGCCACAAATGGAAGTTCACCTTTCGGTCCGAAGATTTTCTTCAACGGCTCATGATCGGTCTGTAAGACGAATTTTCGGCCGTAGAGATACTGGTTGAACTTCTCTACCCCAAAAACGATGGATCGTCCTTCCTTTTCGATTTGGGCGTAGTTCCTTTCCGCTGGATTGAGTGTCTTTGATGCATAGGCGATCACGCCAACCTTCCCAGTTTTGGCGTCCTTGTGGAACAACACAGCT
>LDKF01002421.1:0-22880 GCA_001026735.1 Rotylenchulus reniformis | reverse complement strand
TCGCTAATTTATATCATAGACCGTAGCGCCGGTAGGAATCCCCCCAACCAAAAACAGCCCCCGGGCACTAAATTTATTGAGAGACGTATAAACAGTGACACTGTTCTGAAATCTTGGATGAGTCTGAGGAGGAAGGGAACCAAAAGGAAGGCGGCAGAAAGTGAAGTTACAAAGAAGCCGCCTTTCCGACCAAAGATATGGAAGCCCAAATAGATCCGATTGAATTTTTCTCATTTTCTTTTTTTAGCTCTTATAGTCTAATAAATATTTTTCATTTTCATGAATGTTGGAAAGCAAAAAATTTTAGAGGGTATTTATCATGATCCCGGTTCAGCAGCCGGATTTTCGGGTGACAATTCCTTGTTGACAGAAGCCCAAAAAGTTGATCCCGACATAACTAAACGGGAGGTCGATTATTTCCTGGCCGGGGATCGTGTCTACACCCTTCATCGTCCCCGGAGGGTGAATTTTCCGCGGGCAAAAACCATCCCGGCCGGGTATCTGACGGATCTACAAGTTGATCTGGCCGATTTCCAAAAATTATCTAGGCATAATAGCGGGCATAAATATATGCTTTTGGGGGTATGCGTTTTATCAAAAAGGATATTTGCCGTCTCGGTTCACACTAAAACACCAAAAGATATGTGCCCGGCACTCGAACAACTTTTCACCCAAATGGACATGCTTCCCCACCGAATATTCTCGGATCGGGGCACGGAATTTGTGGGGGCAGTGATGAAACAATTCTTTCGGGAAAAGGAAATTGATAAATACGAAGCCAATAACTCAACAATAAAAGCATCTGTGGCTGAACGGGCAATTCGAACGGTTAAACAACGCATATATAGGTATTTTAGTCAAAAACAAACGCTAAATTGGGTGGATGTTTTGGCCAAAATTGTGAGTGCAATAAATCATTCTAAGAGTCGGGCATTAGGTGGCGGGTTACGGCCAATCGATGTGAATTTCACAAATGCAAATATATATATATATATATGGGAGCTGAACTATGGATCAATTTTGAGGACAACCACTAAAAAAGGGAGGAACCAAAAAGCCAAATTCAAATTAAATTATCATGTGCGCATGAGCCGTGATAAAGGTGTCTTCGAAAAGGGTTATCTGCCAAACTATGGAGACGAAATTCTAGAAATTGATGCAATAAAAAAGGGTTCCTACAAAAATCCGGTCCGTTATAAGGTCAGAGATGAACGAGGGGAAAAATTCCGAGGAAAATTCTATGAGCATGAGTTGACCGGGGTCCGAAAAGACGCAGAAACTTCGTATAGGATAGAGAAAGTTTATCGTAAACGAACAGATAAAGGTGGAAAGAAACAACTATGTGTCAAATTCATAGGATATCCGGGAAGGGAATGGATCGATGAATCACAATTAGTATGACTTATATATTCATTCATATCTGTTAATTCATTTTTTTCATTTGCATAAAAATGTCTAATACTTTCTATCTGCATCTCCCCAGCAATATTAACGATTACCCGGACAATAAAACAAACAATTTTAGGTGTCATCTCCCCAAACCCATTGAATTTCATGGGGGGAATTGGGTTTGCTGTCTTCATAGCATAATTTTTCCTTACAGTTGGCCTACAATAGGTACACTCGATGTACAATGGCTGAAAATTCATTTTAACGACGAAAAAGGACAAGAAAAAAGTTTTCGCGCGCCCATTCCCCGCGGCACACATAAAACACCCGAGGATCTTGCCTCCTTTCTCTCATCTTCGATATTAATAGAATCGGAAAAATATTTACCCAATAAGCAAAATTTCCGAAAAAGGCGCAATGTTTCGGGGGAGGATGCGCCGTTAACCGAAACTGTAGAAGAATTTTTTAATGCAAACGAGAATGATTATCGAACCGCAATAACCGGTGAAAGGGAGAAATATGAACAACTTATAAGGGAACTGGAAAATTTACGTAAAGATTACATAAATACAACAGATTCGATTAAAAAACAGCAAATTTACGATGAAATAATTTTAAAAACTAACAAAACCAGAACAATTAGTTTAATGATACAAGCATTGGAAGAAGAGGCAATGAGGAGAGATAGGGGGAAATTTGAACAACAAGATGATGATGATAATTTAGAAGAAAATCCGGCCAAATTGATAAAGCGAAGTGAATCCGCAGCCCCCTCTAATGTTGATAAAATATTTGGTAAGAAAGATGATTCCGGGAGGTCCCGCCAAGAAACTGCACGTGATCGATTTTTTGGCAGATCTAGACAAACAACAGTGCCATCGGTACCTAAACCACCGACCCCTCAGACACCTCAAGCACCCTCGATCCCTCAGCCATCGGCGTCCAACCCCTCAGCACCTCAAACACCAGCACAAAAGCCTGCACCTCAAGAACCGGCACAAAAGCCTGCACCTCAAGCACCGGCGCCTGCAGCGCCTAAACCGCCCACACCCCAAGCATCGGCGCCCCAAGCACCGGCGCCCAAACCACCGGCACCACAGGCACCGGCGCCTGCAGCGCCTAAACCACCCACACCTCAAGCACCGGCGCCAAAGCCAACGGCACCCCAAGCACCGGCACCAAAGCCACCGGCACCTCAAGCACCGGCGCCAAAGCCAACGGCACCTCAAGCACCGGCGCCTGCAGCGCCTAAACCGCCGGCACCCCAAGCACCGGCGCCAAAGCCAACGGCACCCCAAACACCGGCGCCCAAACCACCGACACCTCAAGCACCGGCGCCAAAGCCAAAGGCACCCCAAGCACCGGCGCCAAAGCCAACGGCACCCCAAGCACCGGCGCCTGCAGCGCCTAAACCGCCCACACCCCAAGCACCGGCGCCCAAACCACCGGCACCACAGGCACCGGCGCCTGCAGCGCCTAAACCACCCACACCTCAAGCACCGGCGCCAAAGCCAACGGCACCCCAAGCACCGGCACCAAAGCCACCGGCACCAAAGCCACCGGCACCAAAGCCACCGGCACCTCAAGCACCGGCGCCTGCAGCGCCTAAACCACCCACACCCAAACCACCGGCACCACAAGAACCGGCACCAAAACCACCGGCGCCACAAGCACATAAACCATCGAAACAAATAGATAAAAACACCACAAACATCACACCCCCGGAACCAAAAATTTCTGAAGAAGAACCGGATAAAAATATTGTAGATAGTATATTTGGTAGCAAAAAGATAGAAGGGAGCGAGCAAAAAAGTCGCGCCGAGCAAATTAAAACATTTTTTGATCCGAATAAAAAGGATCAATCCGTATCATCCGATGATAGTTCCTCCCTAAAACCCATTGAAGATGATCCGGTAAATAAAATATTCGGGACGAAAGATGAACATGCTAGCAGAAGTGAAACATTAAAACAATTTTTCATTGGGGCTCCAAAAATTGATCCGGGTCAACAACAACAAACACCATCATTGAAAGCTGTTCAAGAGGCATTTTTTGACCCATCTCTAAATATATCAAATGAACAATTTCGAAAATTAGTTGGCTCTATTGAGTTTATCTACTTGAAAGAATTTGACAAATTTAAAGTGAATTTTACCGATCCACGAATTAGTCACATTTCACTTTCAGAGCAAATAGCATATGTGCTTGGGTTTGAAAACAATTCAAAAATAACAAACGGAGAAATGGCTAAATATGGCTGTGATTTGGCCGGTGGCTTCACTACTTTTGCAGTGTATTGCCGAGGTCTCACTGAAAATATTGTAATTGGAAATCAGCTTAGTTCCCTGCTTAGAGTAGTTGCAGTTTCGGGCGGTGCTGGAAAACCCGGGGATACTATAGAAAAAATTTATGATTCGCCCATCTTTGTGAGAGTTCTACCCCGGGAGATCAATGAATTGCAGATTGAAATACGAACTCTTGACTCTCGACCGGTACCATTTCAATACGGAACAGTTTTAGTCATTCTCATTTTTCGTAAAATTGTAAATTTTTAATTGTCTTTTCATAATATTAATTATAAAAAATGGTCCATATTTTATTTGATACTACTACCGTAACTTATGATAATTTTTTACCCNCTTAGAGTAGTTGCAGTTTCGGGCGGTGCTGGAAAACCCGGGGATACTATAGAAAAAATTTATGATTCGCCAATCTTTGTGAGAGTTCTACCCCGGGAGATCAATGAATTGCAGATTGAAATACGAACTCTTGACTCTCGACCGGTACCATTTCAATACGGAACAGTTTTAGTCATTCTCATTTTTCGTAAAATTGTAAATTTTTAATTGTCTTTTCATAATATTAATTATAAAAAATGGTCCATATTTTATTTGATACTATTACCGTAACTTATGATAATTTTTTACCCCCGCAAAAAGGCGGGGGTGACGATAATGGTGGCGGCGGCGGTGGTGGTATAGAAGACGAAAATAAGTTCCCGGGGGAGAATCTATATTTTTTTAAAGGTTCCCCCTATCAGCGGGGATACGGTGGTGCTGGTAACCAAAGGCGTATTTATGGTAGACATTGGCAACGCGGGGCCGGTATAGGTGACATTTTGCGCGGTCTCTGGCGAATTCTATTCCCGGTGCTCAAAAATATTGGACATAGCGTTGGACGGGAGGGAGTTTCGACAGGTGAACGAATTTTGAGCAAGATTTCGCAAGGCGAAAACCTCAAAGAGACAATTAAAAGCGAGAGAAAACGGGGCATTGATAATCTACTGGAAAAGGGGGCAATGCCCAAACAATTTGGCACCGGAAGACGGAGGAAAAAGCGACTCGCGCTGCTGCCAAAACATCAAATGCTAATAGGAAGAGAAGTTAGAAAACCCATCAAAAAAGATAAATCATTTTCACCAAAACCTAAAAGAATTAGATCCGATACATTTGGCTTTTATTAATTGTCTTTATATTTTTTTCATTTTTTATTGTAATTTCCAATGACTTTCCATAAAATTGATAAAGATAGTCCCGACACGCTGCCCAGTAGTCTTGATTTATTCACGATACCGGCAACTAATGTTGCCATCTCTAGCTCAGAAATCAGACAATACCTTACCCTAAATGCGCTTACCGATCAGCCGTATCGTTTCAAAATTTTTAGCAGCAACAGTTATCTTGACCTATCCCGATTCAACCTGCTTGCCGAATTTCGTATAAGAAAGGAGAATCTGGCCGGCCAGGTGGTAAACCTGGATCNAAGGACATAAAACTGTCCATAAACAACCGACAAATTTGGGATTCGAATTCCATGTATGCTTGGAAGGCATATCTGGACACGGAGCTGTCATTCCCCACTACGGTAAAGGATAGCTCACTGACCGCCGCCGGATATTACCGTGACCGTGACCTAGATCAGGAGGGGGGCGCCGGTTTCGATGCACGTAAAGCACTTTTCGCCAATAGCAAAGTGGCACAATTTGTCACAAAAATTGATTGTGATTTGCTTAATCAACCACGATTGTTGGTTCCTTTTTGTGAAGTAGACCTTGAACTAATACCCAACGACCCTAAATTTTCATTAATTGCCCCCGGCGCTGCGGATAATGTGCGCTACCATCTTGAAGTGATGGGACTCCGTCTGTTTGTGAAAACGGTACAGGTGACCGATGGCCTGGCGCTGAACATGGCCCGAAAACTAGAGCAACAGCCGGCCCGCTACCCTATCAGAAAATCAATGCTTAAAGCGGTGTTCATTAGTGAAAATCGATACCAAATTAATGCAAATTTATTCAATGACGTGATTCCCCGGAGAATAATTTTCGGTCTCGTCAGCAATAGTGACTATACCGGGAGCACCCGGACCAGCCCTTTCAAATTTAAGAACTTTAACCTAAGGGAATGTACAATTTTGGCCAATGGACACGCATATCCGGCAACCCCCTACACCTTGGACTATAGCAATGATCATTTTGTTCGAGCCTTTCATGATATGTTGGACGGAGCTGGCCTGGCCGGTACTCTGGGAAGCAATGGGATCACGATGGACAAATTCAAAAATGGATGGTGCATATACGTGTTTAATCTGACAAATTCAATGGAAGATAATGGGGAGGTGTTCGACTTGATCAAAAATGGAAGTACAAGTATAGATCTGAAATTTTCGAGTCCGATACCGGCCGGGGGGATAGTGTTGGTGGCCTTGGGTGAGGTCGATTCGCTGCTTATGGTAGATAATGGAAGAACGATAGCAACCGACACCACCCTATGATGATGAAGATGTGAAGAGGAGAGCCCCGCCCCCAAATTCATTGATCAGTGTTGTCCATTTGCTCATAACATTTCATTTGTTTTCGCTGATCTATAAAATCTAATCTCTTATAAAATGAATAAATATATATTCTTTTTATGTTTTTGGTCTTTTATTGATTCCCCGGGGGCTTATATCATATCGTCGAAAGATAATGATGATATCGATCAGTTTAATGTGTCAAAGGAGTCCAATATTACTCAAGAAGCTGAAATGCCATTGAGTAACAGCAATACACCACCCCTGTACTGGATAGACCTGATGAATAGAATAAGTAACAGGAACGGTACGGGCATTATTCGTACAAAAAAGATGACATAGGAGGACCTTTATGCACCGGCAATTTTAGCTCTCTACAACGAAAGTAAATTTGCGCAGCAAGAGGAAGAATCTTTGGGGTTCACAATTTATCGTATATTTTGTCTTGTCCTCTTGGTTATGCTACTTTTTAGTGCCATACTCTATCAAATCAATCGTATTTTATCAATTAAAATTGAGTTCTTTTCGAATCCACAAACAAAAAGAAAAACAAGAGGGGAAGTCGAGGGCATAAAATCCGAAGCGGACCCTGCCATTATTGTTCCCCTAAATGAATACCATACAAATCAACCAAATAATGACTCGGAACAAAATCACGAATAAATTTTATCGTGGCTGTTTTCCCTCCGATCAAATTCCCCTTCCCGGGCCCCCCTTTCCCAATTCCTTCATAGTCAATACAGAACCGGCTGGAAAAGAAGGAGCGCACTGGGTGGCACTTTTTATCCCCGGAAAACGAGTTTGTTACTATTTTTGCAGTTATGCCCTGCCCCCGAATCGAGAAATAGCGGAATATCTTCGCCGCTGCAATTTTGATAAAATTCACAGAAGTGCGCATGGATTTCAATCGATTGGGGCGAAAAATTGTGGGAAATATTGTATCGCATTCTGCTTTCTGATGTCCCGGGGATGGTCATTTGATAAATTTTNAAATGAGTTTGTGGATAAAATAATTGAATAAATTTTTATTGCAATTTTTCAAAATAACTATTTATTCAAAAAATTAAAAAAAAATACAAAAAAAGAAAAATAACTGCTTAGGTCGGCACCGGCGGCATAAGCGGAGCCGAATACCGGCCGGGTGGCCCCCTCGTTAATCCTTTCAAAACGAATTTTAACGCATTCGGTACTCATCGCAACAAAGAGAAGAGTAGTGGGGCGTTAGGAAAAAATAATAATCCGTTTCACCAATAATGTTTGACCTTTTTGTTTCTCGGGCGAATCAGTGCGACACACATAAATCATGTGATCACATGATCATTCGCTCAAAAACAATAAATTAGTGTAAACTAGGTCATCGGTGAGGAAACATTTGTTGGGAGATTTATTTTGAAAGCGAGAACCGGGCATGTGAATTTTGTTTACGGACTCTTTCAAAATATTTGTCCTCCCTAATCGCATACCCATTAATCACCCGTTTGAGGTCAGTCCGCGGGTCAGCTTTGCTCTAGTAAATCCCCGTCTCTTCGCCGTGTCCACATGTCACCAACATCCCGGGGGGGGGGTCCTTAGGGATGAGGACGGGGAAAGGCGAGCGGCAATAAATCTTCAGCCCAAGAACAGATTCCCGTGGATCAAAAATCATCGGGTCATCCGACGATCCCTATATTGTTGATCCATGTGAATGGTGGTAATTAATCAAACAAGGGGGATTCATCCGCCTTTTTTGTTGTTTTGGTCGTTTTACTCATTCTTGCCATTGTTCATTGTTTTGCTATTTTTAACCAAAAATATAACCATTTTATTTTCGGACAAATAAAAAAACAACAGATGGAAAGTAATAATTCACCACCGCCTAAAAAATTTCGCTTCTCAGCAAATCGGAATGATGATGAACATGATGGAGGGGATTTTGAAGAAGACAGTACAACCGAAGAATATGACGAAAAATTTATTAATAAATATATAAAAGAGGTTTATGAGGGACAAGATGTTGAATTTAATGAAAAATTCAAATTTCAAAAATGGAGGGCAACATTTGTTATTGAGGATTTGCCAGACACAAATCCCGAAAATTTGTTACGACAATTGTTCCAAAATTATATTGATAATGCATTGAAGGAGGCAAGAAAAAATGGAACCGAACCGGATAATCTGGGGCTCACCATTGGCTCCCGTCTCCTAAGTTACGATATATGGATTCCAATCCGACCTATTAATAAGGGCATAGCTGATTCCGCACTTAATCGATTCCAATTAGTAGCCCAGAGCAAAACAAACGAGGGAAACTTATTTGGGGAGCCCTTTACCATTACCATTACTACGGTTGATAAGAAGCGTTTATCCGTTTCCGCCGCCAAACAGAGACAATTAGAGGGAAGTGGCAATAATAATAAAAAACAGTGTGTTCCCCAAGCTCAGTATAGAATTTCACGCAAAAGTTTAATCCCCGTTAACAATTTCTCTGATAGTTATTGCCTTTTTCATGCATTATATCTAACCTATATCCACAAAATGGGCATTTTAACTAAACAGAAATTTTACAATCTCGTCCATCGTGACCATGAACGGCGTCAGAGGGCGGTGGAGGATCTGATGGAGAGGGCAAAAATACCCTTCGGGTTGCCCTCCTATCAGGCCAAAAGTTATGTTCCCGAAGATTGTAAAACTTTGGAATGATGAAGGAAGGGAAAGACAATTAAGCTTCAAAGTTTTTATATTTGAAGCATTTGAAGAAGAATCCAAACCATCTTATACCCATGGCTTGAAAAATTTCAATATCCCTATTGTGCTGTATTTTGCTGAGAATCATTTTTGGTGCGTTCGAATTTTAGCCGGCCTTTTTGAAAAAGATAATTATTGCCTGGGATGCCTATCAACCTATGGAACTGCAAAGCGCCACAAAAAGGACTGCACGAAACTTTGTCTTAATTGTGGCGAAATCGGCACCGGCTGCTGTTTGTTCAATCAAAATGGAATTGATTTTGAGCATGCTTGCTCGGGTTGTAACAAAAAATTCTTTGACAAGTATTTTTTAAAAATATATCTATAAAAATTGGCTAATATTCATAAATTATATAATAGGGAATGCTATGAAAGGCACAAAAAGAGTGATTATTGTGGCCGATCAAAAAAGTGCCTCGCTTGTGGCGTAATTTGGGACGTTGAAGTTAATACACGAAATGGGAGGTCGGGCACCAATGTTTAGAACGCTACTGTAAAACTTGTGATTGTTTTCATACCAAAGAAAGAATGTGCTTCATACAGCCACTCAAACCCCATAAGGAATTACCTATCTATAGGTGGGCGGGATGAAAAATGAAAAAAATTTATTTATTTATTTATTTAAATAGATGCGTAGCTTTTGATTTTGAGACCATTCAAGAGCAGATTATTGATGTGGATAAGGGGAAAAAAATACACGAAATAAATTTTGCTGCCGCAACGGTGTTTTGTAGGCGTTGTATTGAGGGCAATAAGTGGCGGGACTCACTTCTTGGTGCTCCTTGTGCCATTTGCGGGCAATTCAGGACCATAACTTTTGCACATAGATCGTTCAGCGGTACCGCGGTAGATAAGCAAGTGGTTACGGAAAATCCACTCAAAGAATTTGTTAAATGGATTCTATATCAACTTCCACTCAACCATGCAACAATGGCTTTTGCGCATTACGGCGGGCGATTTGATATTCCAATGGTGTTTCGTGAAATTTTTAGCATGAATGCTAATAGTTCACTTATCCGACGCGGCAATAAACTATATCAGTTACGAGTTCCAGCCGTGCCCAAGAAAAATCCTTTGGTGCTATTTCGTGATTCCTACAATTTATTCCCAATAGCCCTCGGTATTAAAAATTTTATTATGCATGGAATAAATCTTACCATATATATTTTTTTTTAGGAAAATTAATAGGCGCTTTTGGGTTGAACGGTTTAAAGGATAAACCCTTTTTCCCTTATCTGGCTAATTCACGCAAATTTTACGACATAACAATACCCCAACTCCCCTCGGCCGATCTTTATCTTTATAAAAGCTTTATGCCTAAGAAAAAAATTGAGTTTGAGCAATGGTATGCGGAAAATCGATGCATGCCATTTAATCTAAACAATGAATTGGCTTCCTATTGTGTTAATGACATTCAAATATTGGCCGCCGCATTAGTTGCGTTTAGGAAAGAATTTTTGGAGATTAGTTCCGCCGGTCGGGGCCATTTGGGAATTGATCCGCTTCGCGATGGCATAACGATCAGTAGCAACTGTTTGCTGAATTTTCGGCTCAATCACCTTAAGTCGGCGGAGCATTTAGGTGTTGTACCGAATAATGGGTACGATACATGCGATTCCCAAAGTGCCCTGGCATTGAAGTATTTTAAATGGTTTTCCGAAAAACATGACATTGAACTACAAACCGCGCACAATGGCGGCGAAAAACTGATAGGAAACTCAATTGGATGCTTATTACGAAATGAAAACTGGAGAAAAAATTGGTATGGAAGTAAAGGGTTGTGTGTTTCATGCACACAAGTGCCGATTTCCCAACGACAACCAACTTATAAAACCGGTTGGTAAAACAGCCGGATGGATACGAGCCCGAGATGAACAGCGTGAGCATTTTTTGCGGCGTCATCTGGATCGACTGGATATCATTTATGAATGCCAGATAAATGAAATGCTTAAGAAAGACAAAGTTATGCGAAAGGTATTTGAGGCCTATATGGATGAGGGGCCTATTCAAATTAGGGATCACGGATTTTTCGGTGGGCGTACCGGACCCTTTAAAGTATACCATAAAAGGCAGGCCGGGGAGGAAATTGGTTATCTCGATTTTAGGTATATTAAATTTAAAAAACTAAAATTCACTATAAAAATATCAGGTCGCTTTATCCGGCAACCAATTATAACACTTCTTATCCAATAAAACATCCTAAATTGTACCGATTTTTTTTTTTGGGACCGAGCCCGAGCATTGTACTTATGAGGGCTTTGTGAAAGTGTTTGTAATTCCGCCCATGAAATGCGATGTTGCCGTTCTGCCGGTTAAATTTGATCAGCGTTTACTGTTCCCACTCTGTCGTTCGTGCTCGCTGAAATACCCAAACGGGGGATGGAAAAAATGCTATAGTTGTCCGCATAATGATCCGGAGGATCGGGGTTGGGTCTCAACGGCGACCACAATGGAATTGCGTGAAGCGCTTAAAGTGGGCTACCGAGTTACAAAACTGTTCCGAGCACTACATTACCCCGAAAAACATTGGGATGATTGCCTGTTCAAAAAATATGTTTCCGATTTCATGACCATAAAGACCCACAGTTCCGGTTTCCCTGACGGGGTGAGCAGCGAGGAGGAACAAGAACAATTCATCAGGGAATGTTGGGAACTCTTTGGAATGAAAATAGAAAGACAAAAAATGGTTCGCAACGAAGCCCGTCGGACCCTTTCCAAACTTTGCCTAAATTCACTTTGGGTATCAGATATCAGTTGATATAAAAAAAAAATTATCCCCTCCCAAATCATTAATAATTTTGATTTTAGGGCCGCTTTAGTTTAAGAAATGATCTCTGTCGATCGGAGATCACCAATAACCCCGAGGAAGTCTGTAAATTTTTAAACAATAACACGATTGATATTTGTTCAATGGACGAATTAACACCGACGACAGTTTTGATAACCTATGAAACTAAAAAGGAGTTCATTGTCATTTGTCATTTGTCATTTTATTAATCATCAAAAGGGCAAAATACATTTGCCACTTACAAAGATGAGAAGGGGGGGAATGGGGGGATGGGGGAATTGGAGATATGTAAATGAATAATTGATGAGGAAGAATGTGATGGGGAAGGAATGGGAAGGACATATATAATTTTTGATGAGGAGATTATTGAGGGGATGAGACAGGATTACGAGCAAATGAGAGTTCAGTACGGATTTGCCAACGATTAGAAGGGGTATCAGGGTCACGAGCAAGTTTTAAAACAAATCTTTGTGATTTTGGGGGAGTGTCATGAAGTTTGTATTTTATGAAATTTGGAATATCAGAACGGAGGATGATGGAATTTGCATATATGATGTAATCGTCGTTAGATTCTGATCTTTTTTTTATGCACTCCTGGATTAACCTTGATCTTTCCTTGCGCTGTTCCGGCGTCATTTCTTCCCGAATTTTGACTTCTTTGAATGTGCCCTCGCGGACCTTCAGCCTGTTGCGCAAGACGTGCATGGCAGCTCCCTGCGACGGCAGCTGGACTTTGATCGGCCGAAGGCGGTTGGGCTGGGCATTGTCGAAAATGAGGGGTCAAATGTTGTGGTCAGCGCCTGGACTACATCGGCCGCCCGTGTAAAACTTTTAGAAGCTATGCGGAAAATTGCCGAATCTCCCCACGCCGAGCTGCTCTATACGGTTTTTTTTATATAAGTCCCAATATTTATCATTTTAGTTTAAAAAACCTAGGATACCGATAGCTGTATTTATGTCTATAAAATAGGCCATAATCCGCTCCAAACGGGGAATCATCTAGGGGATTTGGCCACCGAAATTCCGGCCGGATTTGTGATTGACGAGTTTGTCTGTGCCGGTGCAAAACAATACGGAATTCGGCTCAAAAAAATAGAAGCCCTAACTGACGATGATGATGACGACGACGATGATGATGGTGAATCGAGTCAAAAATTTGAATATATTTTGAAGCTTCGGGGTTTTTGTCTGAATTTTCAATCTTCACTTGTCCTAAACTATAAGTCCTTCAAAAAACAAGTCATGGAATTTGCATGAGGAAATATACACGAAAAGCCGATAGGAGTAACCTATCCAAATTTCATTCGCCCCGATATTCGGACCGGAACCGTTACCTCCTCTCCCCTCACTAAATTTTACAAACCGGTCCTTTCAAAGGGAATACTTGGGCCCGATTTTAGAGTACGGAATTTTGGCGATAAAACCGCCGATGTAACGCCGTAAAGCATTTTATCATTTATGTTTAATGTTTTTTAACCCAATTTATTATCTATGAATAAATGCACATAAAAAAAATAAAAAAAAAGATTAAAAAAAATTTTTTTTTAATTATTATCTCACTCCATTATACATCTTGTTCTTTCTTGTCTTCCATACTTGTTTTTTCCTCGGTGCATTGTTCCATTGTTACTTCTGCTGACGATTCTTGCAGATCGGCGGCATCGGCGATCGATTGTTGGTTCGATGCGGAGGAGGAGGGCGCCAAAATTTTAAGATGATGATTCAGACGAGAATTTTCCATATTTTGGTTGGGCAATACATTCAAATTTTGAAAAGAATTTGTCAAAACATTGATTCTTGTCAGTTCTTCCGACGGATGATCACACAGCTCTACCAATTCAACGGGATAAAACTTCTTTCCGGACATTCCATACTCTTCAACGGCACACGGGGCTTGTGGGTACCGTAATCTTAGTCTATGCCGAGCAAAATAAAAACCGCAGATCGTGACGTTCCATTACCGTTGTAAACGGCCATAGGTGAGAATTTGATGGGCACCGTCCCCGGTTATATCACTCAAATTAAATTTATGTTTGTTCCCATTTTTGTCCTTGTAAGTTGTTTGGACCAGTTTCCCTCGTAGGTTTAAAGAAACATTCATTCGGTTCGATGAACTTATCAAATATTTTGTGATCTCTTCTGGTTTGCAGCCTAGAATAGCGATGAGTTCATCCAGAAGAGTAACCCCCATTTTGTTGCTTCTTTCTTCAAATGAATTGAAGTAAAATGCATGGATATCTTGAGTTTAAATATGCTTATGCTAAAGGGCGGAGCTTAAAAGAGGGAGGGGCTAACCTTAGATTCAAGAAAGCATGGTATATATAACATGAAAATTTAAGCCAAATATTCATCATTTTTGGTTCAATTTTTTTTTTCAAATGTCTTCTTCCCGATCTTCCGCGGAAAAATTAATGATGATTGACCATGTAGAAGAGGATGAGGAGGCGGAAGAGTCGGTGAAAGGAGATCAAAAGTTTCACTTAGAAAGCATGGTTAAAGCAAAAAAACGTTTTCGCTCAACAATCCCAGAAGAAGAACAACAATCAAGCGAAGAGGGGGAAAATGATGATTATGGGAATAATTTTAAGCATGGTAAAAGAAAACCAAAACCGGGCTATGGGAAACGTTATAAAGTGGCAAATGATGATGATGATGATGATGAGGAGGAGGAAGATCAAATGCCACCCGAAAAAATGCTATGGAAACTCGTAAAAGGAAAATTTTTATATACATTTAAAATGTGCCAAAAGTGCAATAATCGACTGTTTTGCGACCCGGGAAAATTCAAATTTAGGAGCGGTCATCTACAACTAACCATGATATTTTGTCCAAAATGCGTGCGACTTAATATTGCCGCAACGGATATCCTGGAAAATGTAGGAAAGGAACAGTTCAAGAGGCGGTCAAGAACCGAGAAAGGGAGAAAGAAGAATGATGGATGGTAAAAATGTGCATAAGAATATAAGTTGAAATTTGATAAAAAGAATTGTTCGTCCCCTATTTCTTTGTTTATTTTATATAAAATTTATTTTTTTTTATCATTTTCCTTTCGCATATTCTTTCGAAATCTGGCCGGCCGATCCCCCTCGGGATTCCACCAATCTGGTCTTTTGTTGTTAAACTGTGCTTTGTTTTGCCAGGAAAGACCCCTTGTTTATTGTCTCTAAAGAGTAGGTACCCAGGTTTGACCCCTCACGGATCTTCACCCTAAAGGGATTAGTTGTAACAATTTGGCCTAATTCGTGAGGGAAGAAGAAAATAATTTATGGCTGAACATCGCGGCAGTGAGCAGAGCGATTGTCCTCGATTCTCGGCGATTTGTCGGGTTTCCTCTTGATTTGCATCTCCTGAATGGCTAATTTGTCAGAGAGAAATGGTGGGGGGGAGGGAAGGAAAGGGCGGGAAGGAAGGAATTGGGATGAAGCACACAGATCGGGCCATCATTCATTTTACTCCAGTTGGCAATTCAGTGCCTTAGGCTAGGGATGTCTGGTTGTGTGGTGTTTACTAATTGTCCTTTTTTGAATCTAATCTTTAGGATCAACACCAATCACAAAAAGTGATGGCGCCAAATCACTCGCGCATGGCAGCCAATCTATCGCGTCGACAGCCACGATTGAATTTGCCTCCATTAGACCAAGTTGAATCGTCATCGTCAAGTGGACAAGGGGCATACGGTAAGTTTTGATTCCACTCATTGTTTGGGGTTTTATGCCAAATTTTTGGTGATTAGGTCCGTTTCCTCCTATGCCATCGCTATTGGTACCACCACCACCAACGCCTCCACATCCGCTTTTTCCCCCTGGCCGGGTCCCACTGATGAACATTGCCAATCTGCCTGGTTTTCTCTTGAGAACTAGATTTATCCCTTTTTTTTGTTAATAATTTAGGGTTCCCCTTCCATAATCCTCCGCCTCCCTCTACTATTCAATCTTTGGTGCCGATCCGGCAACCACCTCCCCCACCGATACAATATCAACATCAACCACAGTACACTCAGCTTGCTCCAATGCCGATTTACACGATTGCCGGAGGCAGTGGCGTGTATCAACACCATCAGCAACATTATTATCGCCATCAACACTATTTTGGTAACCCATTTTATGGCCACGGGAACAGCCTGCAACCGCAGCATCAACTGTAACAGCCCTGCCATCACATGTTCTTCCCTCATCCACCACCGCAGCGCCGTCGCAGTCCTCCTCGTGGTTGGTCCTTTTGTCTATACAAATCATCCTTTATGTTTCTTCAATCTGGAAAAAATGCAGATCCGCGCATTCATCGCGTAAATGGTGTGCGATCCCAGCGGCATGGTCCACAACGTTAGTTATTTAAACATGTTAATTTAGAAGATTTTATTCCCTCTCGATCCAATACAGAGCCAAGAGGGAACCGTCAATCGGCTCGCTCTGGCCAAACATTCTGTGGCAATCGCACGGGATACCCAATGGGGGTGGAAGAGGCCACCTTGGAAGCATCGTTCCAAGCGGAACGGGAAACGGCGCGATGGGTTCCCGCACCTGATGGGTACAAGCTGGTTGAGCAATGTTGGATTGGCACTGACAATATAATGTAAGTATGGAAAAAATTGTTCTACGACAATATGAAGAATTTTAATTAAATGGAATTTATTCACACCTTTTTTAGTGATTTTTTTTTGACTGAAACTAATTTGGATTTTTAGTGGTTTAAAAATAAATTGCGAATAAAAATAAAAGAGAAAATTGAAAAATAAAGCACTCTATTAATAGTGTTTTGTAGCAGCAGATTTTTACGGTTTGAATCCTTTTTTTTAAGCTTGACCAAAGAAGATCGAACTTGTGTAATATGCAAAGAGGAATTCAATCTGGGGGAAATGGTGGTACGTACGGAACAATGTGGGAGTGAAGGCATGAATGCTCATGTGCCGCTGCATTCGGAATGCATGCGCAACTGGCTTAAAGATTCCGGAAAATGTCCCATATGTCGCGCAGTTGTCTTGCCGGCCCCACAATGAGGAAGGAAATACCCACCAATTGATTTGCAATACATTTTTTTTGTCCTTTAATTGATATTTTATAATATTTGCAGTGATTCTTTAAATGGATTTATTTTTGTCTAAGTGAATTTACAAATAATTGTTCCCTTTTTGACTTAAAAACAACCGAACTAACATACCATTTTAATTAGATGCATTTTCTTTTTCCTATAATTTGATATATGAAATTAGTCGGTAAATTTTTCCATTTGTTTCAATGATCTTTTCATACTAAAATTTAAAAAAAAATCAATGTTTTGAAAATTTATTTATTGTATAAAATATAAGTAGTTTTCCTTAAAGCAAAAAAAAATGATCGATCAGAATGATCAATAAGGAGTTGCGCTTGAAGCTCCTTTTCCACTCATCATCCGTTGTTGGTATTCCTTCTTCCTCCTTCGCTGCTTCTGTCCTTTCCTCTAAATATATTGCTTAATACGAGAAAAAGAGGAAAGGTGGGGTGGGGAATAAACCTGTGTATGGAGGAATGACGCGGGGCGGTTGTAAAGAAAGAGAAAGAAAGAAGAGAAGCCAGGTGCAAGCACCTCACTATTTTAAAACAGAGAAGCAAGGTGCAAGCACCTCACTATTTTATAGGGAGAAGCAAGGTGCAAGCACCTCACTATTTTAAAACAGAAAGCAAGGTGCAAGCACCTCACTATATGTGCAGAAAAAGGAAGAGGAGAGAAGGGAGGAGAGGGGATACACAAAAACATACATCTCCCTTGTTCTTCCGCATTTTTGGCCCCGGCTGAGCTGGTTCATTGATGTGCTGTTGCAGCTGAACTGGTTGATCGACCGGGAGGATGGCTTCCTCCATTTGATTCTCCTCGTTGTCGTCGTCGTCGTCGTCCGTTTCCTCATCTTCTCTGCCCGCTTTGAATTGCTCCAGCCGCTGATCACAGTTCTTTAAAAAATAAATAAAAATAGTTTTTTTTTCGATAGAAAAGCCATGCTTAATTCTTTTCGAAGCGAATTCCATATAATAAAAGGGTAAAGAATAACTAATAAAAAAAACATTATCATTTAGCATGATATCATTCGTGGCATAAAATTATTGGAGCGAAAAAAAAAGATTTATTTAAATTTATTTCTATGGATTTTTTTTGGCGATTATAATTTTACCTACCAGGTTCGCGCGATCTTCCCACGATGGTCCCCATTGGACGAGTAATTGGTGTTGTCCGTCCTCCACACGCTCGGCCAAGATCTGTTGAACATTCCATTCCTGAAAAAAATGGATTGAGTGTGGATCTTTATCATATTACGGGGAGTAGGAAACAGAGGGGATTAAAAATACATTTCTGAATATTATCGTTTTAGAAACTAGAAACTGATTTTACGGGATTTCTTTAAATAGGGAATTTTTAGCAAAAATTGTAGCATTTTTTGTAGGGATATTTTCATTTAAAATAATTAAATGTTTTGCTTAAATTTTGGTAAAAATGGTATTTATGAATTTTTAAGTTACAAGTCGAGGAAAAACTTTTTACTTGGAGCGATGGCCCAGGTTGCTGCTGCTCTTNTACGGGGAGTAGGAAACAGAGGGGATTAAAAATACATTTCTGAATATTATCGTTTTAGAAACTAGAAACTGATTTTACGGGATTTCTTTAAATAGGGAATTTTTAGCAAAAATTGTAGCATTTTTTGTAGGGATATTTTCATTTAAAATAATTAAATGTTTTGCTTAAATTTTGGTAAAAATGGTATTTATGAATTTTTAAGTTACAAGTCGAGGAAAAACTTTTTACTTGGAGCGATGGCCCAGGTTGCTGCTGCTCTTATTGCTCCAAATGGATTAGCGCCTCTTGCTCCTGATGTTCGCGTAGAAAATTTTCAAGTCGATGGATGAGTTGGTTCTTGTTGCCGGAGGTGGGCAGACCGCGGGATTCCAGCTCTGCTTGCAGCTGGAAGACTTTCATTTCGGATAGGCGGCGGCCGTTGAGGAAGAATTGTTGTTGGTCGTCGGAATTTTCTGACATTTTTTATTCTAAATCTGAAAAGGGTTTTGCATTTGAAGTGTGTAGGAATTCAAACAGTTGTCCCATGTGCACTTCCGGCAAATAAATGGAGGGTCAACAAAGAATGACCAATGCGGGGGAAATGACAAAACAGATTTCGAAATCGTTCGTTTTCTCTCCATTTCTCTGCCCCAAAATTTTTTCCATTTTTTCGTTATTATTCTAGTTTTTCAGCAAATATTTGAAAGAAAAATATAGGAATTTCTGCTAATGCAAAATTTGATCTTTACATTTTTATGTAATGAATGGGAGAGGGAGCAGAGGAGTAAAAAATATTAATCCCAAAAACGAATCTGAATCTGTTTGACCCATGGGATTAGAGGGTGACATATTGTTGTTGATTGATGGATCATTGGCAAAATGGGAGAAGGGATAGAGAAAGAGAGAGCAATCTAGGATCATTAGGAGAAAGGAAAAGAGAAACGGATAGAGCAGAGAAAACGGATAGAGAGGGATGGAGGGGGCACAAACTACATGCCGGGGTGGCGGGGGGCCGAAAGGTAACGGATTTGCGACCCTTAATGGCTATTTCTTCTTTGACCAAAACAAGTTTCGAAACTTTCAACATCAATAAACAATGGCCCAAAAATAGGTCAAATGCACCGATGTATGCAGGGGGAGGAGAGAATGATTAATGGGGCACATGAGGAAATGATTGATCAAACAAGTGTGATGAAATCTGGAACTTCCAGAAATTGCTCTCATTTCTGTGCACAAAAGACCATTTTCTGTTGTTTGTTATTTTTTTATTATGCGCGTGTGGTCTACCTTTTAGGGTGAGGCGAAAGAAAGAGAGCACAATATATAATGAATGGATAATAACAATAAAAGGCGAGAGAAAGAGAGAAACGCGCACTGATTGGTTGTTAACTTTCAGCAGCAAGAAGTAGGGAAAAAGAAGAAGTAAAAAGAAGAGACAGTAAGGGAGGGATGAACTTAAGAAGAGAGGAAAAGAAGCAGAGAAAAGGTAGAGAGGGAAGGAGGGGAGGGGGCACAAACTACATGCCGGGGTGGCGGGGGGCCGAAGGGTAACGGATTTGCGACCCGAAATTTTTTGTTTACTTTTGCCTGCCACTAACTACTAAGATGCCATTTTGATACAACTGTTAGGAGTATTTGGAGGAAGACGAGCGAATGAGGCCTCGACTCACAAGGGAACTCCCGAGGTATCAGTATTCAGATCGAACGTTAACCAATCCTGTCTTGCAGAGCACCATTACATTGCATCATATATTTTTAGCTTTTTTCCCCGCGTAGATAATGAAGGGTAGAAAAATTGTTTCATTTTTAAATGAACCGTAGTTAATTTCCAACGGTTTTCATAGCACATTACATGATAGTCTTTAAGCATGGTAAGATCGACGCCATCCCAAAGGGCGAATGATCCGCGTGAATGAACGACCGTTCATTTTTGATACCGATTTTTCTACCCTTCATTATCTGCGCAAGTAGAAAAAGACAAAAATATACGAAGCAATGTAATGGTGCTCTGCTAGATATGATGGGTTAAATTAAGATCTTAGTGGTCACAGCTCGGGATGTTCCCTTGTCAGGTTTATTGGCATTGAGATCGATGGTTCAATTCCCATCGCCTCATATCTTGTTTAAATTATTTCTTCGTGTTTTTTGGTCAGTTTTTGTTGCTAAACACAAAGATTATTACGATAACTTTTTAGAATAAACAATAAAATACAGGGAACTCTAAAATGGACACTAATGAACGAGTCCTAAAAGTAGGAGCATTTTTGGTTCTTGTTAGAATTTAGACCTTTTGTTGTGTATTCATGCATTTTATTCATTTTTGCACTTTGGGATCAAACGATATAGTACTGTTTCAATACTTTTTAATATTTGAAGCTTTATAAAATAAAAAGTATCGGAATAGTCCGATACACAGGATATCTCACAAGTCAGTTCGAAATACTTATGTTTCTTATCTGAAATTAATTATTATGATGTTTTAATCACTTTTATGTTGTTTCATGTTTCATCTTTTTTAGAGTCGCCGTTCTTACGCCTTTGTAATGCCAATTTTTCGCAATATTTATAAAAATTAAGCTGATATTTTATTTTATGGGGTACAAAATTGCAAATAACTAAAGCAAAAAAAATTAAAAAAATGTTTTTAAAACAGTATGTATTAGAGAGAAAATAACTATAATAGAAAGAATTTTTTTCGATTTCATTGAATTACAATTATTATAAATTAATAAAAATGCTAACCGTTTTCCTTGACAACTCGTTTTATTCAGTTTCCTGGACATCTCGATAGACAGGTTTTATAAATATGATTTGCTTGTGTTATCTTACATGTAATCGAACTTTTTGATGGATTTCAATCCGAGATTTCAATCAAGAAATAAGAATCAAATTTCGTTAAAAGTAGGAGAAAAATTGGGTTGAGTTTTTCTAAAATTACTTGTCAACCTTATTAAGTTGTGTTAAACCCTATATTGACATAAAACTAACAAAAACTGAACCAACCGAACCTTCAACTGGTTTTCTGATTGAGAATTACAATATATCTAATTAAAATTCCATTTTTATTGGTTTCTTTTGACTTTCATTATTGTTTTCTTTTGACTTATGGACACCGGTTAAAAACCTTTGGCTGTATATTATATTTTTCGAAATTTATAACCTGCACAAAAACGCGTCTTCTCTCAAGCATCATTTACCACAACAAAACATACCTAGGAATAGAACTGAGCCAGAATTATTGAACAAATTAAAAAATAGAACAAATGAAAAAAAAACATTTCCCCTTATTTCCTCCAATTTTTATTTCCTCCAAAACCTTATTTCCTCCAATAATGTAAAAATGTTCATTTTCTCCAATAATGTTAAGAAAGTACATTTGGGGGCCCCTACATTTCATATAATTTCATTTCATATAAAAAAGAAAAATGTTAATTTCACATAAAATTTCTAACATACCCCGGATTTTCTAGCGTTACCCCGGCTATCTACGGCAGCCGTGGAGGGCTTAGGCCAAAAGCCATGTTCAATAGGTACGGGCTGGATGATTTTTGGATTTTTAATTTATACATTTTATTTGATTATTTAATTTATCCAATTAATTTTTAAGAAATTATTTATTATTAATATGCATTTCCTTTTTTATAATCATTTTTTTGGCTTTTTGCTTCTTTAGTCATTTAGTGTATTCGGACGTCCTTTGGCTCATTCCACTCATGTGGCACTTTTTTCAACGACTTAACACCGTTTGATCCTTTCTTTCCAAACATCAAAAAAGTGTCAGTCGCGTAAACATGATAAAAAATTTTTATTAAATAATAAAATTATTAAAAAATATTTTTTCCTACATTTGCAATTTCGAGAACCTTATTTTTATTCATTTTTTCGATTAATATTGGGTTGTGTCATAAGTAATTTCCGAAAAGCATGAATATATTCAACAAATTATTTTATTGCCTTTATAAGACTAAATTCATATAAAATAAACTCATTTTTACTCTATTGATATAATTAGAGATCGGCCGATCGAGATCTCGGTACCGAGAGTCTCGGGTCTCGGTACCGAGACTTTGACCGAGAGTCTCGACCGAGATCTCGATCGACCTTTTTCACCTCCGACCGAGACTTTATCGAGACCGAGACTTTATCGAGAGTCTCGATCGAGATCTCGATCGATCTTCATTTTTTTACCGAGAGTCTCGGTAATTTTTTTTTAAGAATCCTGAATCAAGAAACCAACAAAAAATCGCCAATTTTTCCTTACGAAAAACCTTTTAAAATCGAAAATTTTTCTCCGGCGTCCCCTATCGGGGCCACCGAAACTCCTTAATACAATGGAATTTATTCATTAAAATTTGTTTTAAGCAAAAAGGGCTAAATTTTAAGAAAAGGACTTAAAACCATAAAAGTTTTATTCGGCAGCCCCTATCAGAGCTTTTTTTACTCTAAATTTTCTTAAGGAAGAGGTCTAAATTTTCCAATATTTTTTCGGTGGCCCCCCCTATCGGGGCCGCCGGCGCTCCTAAAACAACGCAATTTCTACAAAAAACTGCTATTTTTTCAGCCGCCGCCGGGGAAAATTTTTTTGAGACATTTAGCACTTTTTTAAGAAATTTTACCAATTTTTTGTTTGATAAGAAAAAATTTTACGAAAATTTTTCAAACAAAA
>LDKF01002420.1:12264-24792 GCA_001026735.1 Rotylenchulus reniformis | reverse complement strand
GAACCGAAGGCACCCACACAATGAATTTTAATCAAAAAATTCCATAAAAATGATCAATTTTCCTAAAAATTGCTCATTTGCTGAAGTTAAGAACTGAGGAGTCTTGCTCATCAGGTGAAGCTCAACTATGATTTGAATTGTCCCCAGATGATGTATGTATGATTTGCTCATGTCTTCAGCAAATTGTTGAAATTGATCTTGCGTGGTGAGAAAATAACGTTCTAGCACCGAAAAATCTTCAAAACCCGAAAATATTTTAAAATGATCAAATATATATTGGCAATGGCTTAAAAACAAATCCAAAATATACGCTCGACGGTGACCGTGACCTCCGGGTATGCCTCGTTCCATTTGTCGATTAGCCCTTTTGGTGGCACAATGGCGGCCACAATGGAAACGATGAATGAGATCACATTGGTCACCAATGTGAAGCGCTGCAGGGGATAAGCAAAAATCATGCAAGCATTACTTATTATTGCTAGGACCAGGATTTTTGGTTTTAACAGGGCTCCGATCTGTTTTTGTTTCTATGATTTGTTCTTATTTTCGACCTACGTCCTTATTTTTGGGGTTTTTTGGTCCAAGGCTTGAAAAATTCATAAAAATCGAAGGGTGGATGATTTTTGAAGCATTTTTTGCATTAGCTGCAGCATCCAGTGCTCTCCAACTCTCCATCCATGATAGCGCTGGAGTTGATCTTCCATCTCGTCGTTAAAACGGTTTAAACCCGAAACAGTTTGGTTGATCTAGGCCATTTTTGCGAATTTTTTTTCCTTCTAATTTTTGCTAGGGTTGAAAAATTCTATAAAAGCAACATTGTAGAGAACATATAAAGTTCGGAGTACCATTTATGATTTTTTGCCTATCGAGTTATGGTTCGTTTTTTTGAAATGACCTACTATGTACTAGAGATCGGACTAAAGGTTCAAGCAAGATCTTGAACCAAGATTCTTGAAAAATCTTGATTCTTGAAAAATCTTGAAAAGATCAGAAAAGGTTCAATCAAGATCTTGAACCAAGATTCTTGAAAAATCTTGATCTTGAAAAATCTTGACCCAAAAAATTCAAGAATCTTGATCTTTTTCAAGATTTTTATTTTTCTACCAATTTAAGAAAAAAATTCTTTAAATGATAAAAAATTATTTTAAAAATAACAGATCATATCATTCAATAAAATTTCAATATTGATAATTGATCGTGTTTCAAAAAAATCATCACAGTTTCTTTGGCAAGCTCTAAAAAATATCTAAAAAATCAAATGAACAGCTAGTGAATTCAGCTCTAAAAAGCATGCAGTAATAATTATATTTACTTTTACTGTGTTACCATATTATTTTATTTAAAATAACCGGACAGACTTTGTTGCGTTATTCAAAATCTCTTAAAAGTAACTTCGCGCAAAGTTAAATACCTTTACATATTTGAGTTACCCGATATTTTGGGGACCATTCGTCATAATTTAGGTTCAAACCACCTAAGGGAAATAAGATTGATATTAAAAAATAAGGAATACTATTAGCTAAAAATGAGCTTGAATTTAAGGCCAAAATACTGTGAACTTGGCCAAAATCATTTTATTTTGACCATAAATTTTCAGAATTGACCATAAAAATTGTCATTTTTTGTGGCAAGATCTTGAATTTTGCTTCTTGAAAAATATTGAAAATCTTGAAAAATGGCAAAAGGTTCAAGCAAGATCTTGAACCAAGATTCTTGAAAAATCTTGAATCTAGAACAATCTTGCAAAAATCAGAAAAAGTTCAATCAAGATCTTGGTTCAAGGTTTTTCAAGATTCTTGATTCAAGATTCTTGATAAATCTTGAAAAATCTTGTCTTGGTCCGGTCTCTACTATGTACATTACCTCGGTGATGAGATAGGGCAAAAACAGTTTCTGGTTGCGTTTGCGCTGACCCACAATCACGCAAAAGTAGGCCAGTGTCAAGAACAGGAAAAACTGAGGATGATGAGGGAATTTTTCTAAATTTTCGACACGATAACGAGTAAAAATACCATGGCTACTACAATGTTCAGCTCGTACTTGGGGACGTACGTCAGAAAGGCCACCACGGCCGAGATCGGGAAAAAACCGACGCCGAGCAATGCAATCACGAAGGTGGTCTTTAGCGAAGAAATTATGATTTTATAATTTTTTAAATATTTATTTCTTTTTGAAAATTGCTTTGTTGAATTGGAGGACAATGATTCATGAATTTTTCTACTAAAAAAGTTTTCTACTCTTTTATACTGCAAACTTGGACTGTAAAAGAACATAAAATAGTTGGAATTTGCCTTTTGAATGTCGAAGCGAAATGGTCCAATGCCGCAGGTGGCAGAACAGTTCACGTCGCCCTTGTCTTTATCCATGTGTTTATAAGATGTCGAGTTTTTGTATTCTCTTTGGGTAAATCTGCTTCTAGGGACTTAAAATTTATTACCATGAAATTCTGTGGCAAGATGGAAAATTAATGACTATTAGCATAATAAGTTTTAAAATAAATTTTCATTCTATCATTAGAGCCAGAATTATGTACATTGCTTAAGAAAACAATATTTTAGGTCGAGGAGAAAAAAAGAAGAAAGAAATGACAACTGACAACAATGGAGGAGAGCACTCTACTGCAGGGATCCGATCTGTCCTGATTTCTCAGATTTGTCCTGATTTTCGACCTCTGTCCTTATTTTGTCCTGATTTTTGGATTTTGGAAAATTTTATTTGAAAATTACGATTTTCTAATGAAAGTCAGGTCTAAATTTTCAAAATTTTCTCCGGCGGCCACTATCGGGACCGCCGCCTCCATATACAATTAATTTTCTCCAAAAAAATGTCTTAAAAAATGACCAATTTTCTAATGAAAATCAGGTCTAAACTTTCAACATTTTCTCCGGCGGCCCCTATCGGGGCCGCCGGCACACCTCAGTACAATGAAATTCTTGTTTCGGGAGAGAAAAATGACCAATTTTTCTAAGAAACTGACCAAATTTTTCCAAAATTTTCTTCCGGCACCCATAAATACTTTAAATACTTGTTCTTAAGCAAAAAATGACCAAATTTTTTGTACAAAAGCAGCCAAATTCGTAAAAATTTTCTCCGGCGGCCCTCCAGCAGCAGGCCGCCGAACTTCGCCGAACGTGGCGAATCAAATTGATTATGAGTGGCGAGAAATACGATTTTTGATTCATTATTTCTGAATTTCAAGTGATATAAAAACATTTGGAAATATCCTGATTTTTGACCATGTTTGGTAATGAAAATCTGATTTTTTGGTCATGATGTCCTGATTTTGAAAAATTTTCGATCGGAACCCTGCTCTACTGCCACACACTCTACCGACACATATATGTATAATCAATAAAAAAGGGTAGACACTTGTTGAGGGCCCGGCGGGCCACGGTATCAGCGGTTATGCGAAATTTTGGACCTTTGGACCAGCAGGGCTGACTTGTGAGTTTCAATTCAAATTTGGAATTTGTAACTGGGAGGGGGGTGAGCGGGACCGGGCCGGGATTCCCGGTCACCCCGGCGGGACAACAGTCTCGGTCCCGGTTTTTCTGAGAGTGAGTTTGAATCTTGGAATACTAGAATACAAGAGTAATAGTACAGATCGAGGAATTGTTTTCGGTGTACATAGGATCCTTCTCTGACCGATTTTACAGTGTCTGTCAATGCTATCTCTCGCTTTTCCTTTTTTTCCTCACCACGAAAAAACAATATAACACAGAAGAGAAAATCATTCGCTTCATACAGTATTGTTTTCTTTTGAACTTATGGACACCGGTTGAAAAACCTTGGGCTATACCTTATGTCATCGTGTTAAGCACCTCCGAAAACCTATAGAATCCTAGAAACTCATTTGGGATTTAATATTGTCTATTGGGCTAAAACAAACAATTTTACAAAAAAGTTTTTGGAGAACATACCGTATTCTCTCTAATAGAAGGGGCCCCTTCTATTGTTTCAACTTCCTTCAAGAGGGCCCCTTCTATTAGAGAGGCCCCTTCAATTAGAGAGGCCTCTTCTATTTTTCAAAGGCTGAAAATTTTTAAGCGTGTTTGCAAAAGATAGAAATTATTTTTAAATTTTATCTTGTTGCCACTGCAGGGGCGGATCCAGGATTTCGACTTGGGAGGGGGGATTTTAGATTTAGACCCGTTTCTTTAGAAAATTGATTAATTTTTCCTCTTAATTTTCGATTTTTCTTTCCTTTTCCTCCCCAACCCTCTACACTTTTTTTTATTTTTGGGTTTGACCCTCCCCCTAGATCCCGCCCCTGTACCATTGTTGGGATCAACATATACCCAATTATATAGTTCAAAAAATATTCATACAGCCTAAGGTTTTTCAACGGTGTTCAAAGGAAAACAATATGAAGAGAATGATTTTCTCTTCTATCTTTTATTGTCTTTTCGTAGCGAGGGAAAAAATAAAGTGAGAGTAAGGTTCCTATGGACACCGATAAAAATTCCTCGATCTGAATATGATTTTGAGGAAATGACTCATCATCAAAAAGGGGCCTCTTCAATTAGAGGGGCCCCTTCAATTGGAGGGACCCCTTCAATTGGAGAGGCCCCTTCTATTTTTCAAACCCCTCATAGGGGGCCTCTTCTATTAGAGAGGCCCCTTCAATTAGAGAGGCCCTTCTATTAGAGAGAATACGATATTAAGGTTTGGCACTTATTTTTAAATGCCCATTATGGCATTTTTTTAAAACGTCATAGCACCTTTTGACAGTTTGTGTCGGATTTTTGACCCCCCACCACAGAGCAAATTTAGAGATTGCAATTCTGACGACGTTCTTTTTGACGTAATGCGTCATCTAATATCACTTTTTTCGGTTTCAGCTTTAAAAACTACCTATTGAGGAAAAATTACAAAAAAATCAAAAAAAATTTTTGAGGTCAACGTCAAAAAGTTACGTCAGATGACGCATTACATTTATGTCAAAATGGACGTCGGAATCGGATTCAGTGTCAAAAATTAACCCAGGGATGTATTTTCTTTAAAAAAATAAAAAATGTTTTTTTTCAAAATTTGGGGGTCAAAAATACAACACTTAATAAGCTGCAAAAACAGATTTTCAATTTTTTAAAAGAAATTGGGTCTAAAATGTCAAATTTTTCCAGCGACCCCTGTCGGGACCGCCTTGGTTCTAATGAAAATTGCCTCAAATTGTCTCATTAATGAAAATTGTCTCATTTTTATTAAAAAAGGTTTAAAATCCTGAAAATTTTAAGCCTGTATTTTTTGATTCAGATTTTTAAAACTTTATTATTTTTTTTGTTTTTGTCACCCTTGGGGATGCATTGTATGTATGTATTTTATAGTAAAAATTTGAAAAAATTTAAGAGTTATCTCGAACTAGTATTTTTGGCAAATAATGAAACCAGTGAAAGTTCCGAGGAGAAGATTTTTCGCAATTTGAAAAAGACATTACTTCAGGGTTCGCAGCCGTGCTGAGTCATTAGGCCACACGGCTCAAAAAGGGCGTTTAGCCACATGGCTCAAAAAATAATTTGGAAATTATTTTTAAGCGGATTTCTATAATAATAAAGTTTAATTTAAAAATCTTGATTCCGCAAAATATGCTGTTGATTTCGAAAAAAAATTTTATAAGAAAACTTATTATATGTCTGTAAAATTTTAAAAAATAAATCAAAAAAATTTTTTTTCTCGCGATCTCAATAATGGGATACACGACACACCCGTAATATCACCAAGCCAAAATAGCATCACTTTAGCATGGTACCCAAAATATTACCATGCTAAAAGTGGTGATATTTTGGTTCGAAAGATACTGTATGTAACAAAATGTCGAAAGAAAGAAAAATCAGCAAAAAGTCTAATTCTAAATTTTTATTATTTTTTAATTTCAAATAAAA
Source organism: Rotylenchulus reniformis (assembly GCA_001026735.1). NCBI lineage: Eukaryota > Metazoa > Nematoda > Chromadorea > Rhabditida > Hoplolaimidae > Rotylenchulus > Rotylenchulus reniformis. The sequence continues at coordinate 18,913 of LDKF01002420.1, read as the reverse complement.
AAACTAAATGATAGCCGGATTAAGGCATGTAGAGTAGATCCCCAAGGCATGTAGAACCCGCAATATTCAATGTTTAAAACATATAAGCGGTGTTTCGTTTTTTAACATTAGGTAACCCCATTTGAGAGGTAGAATTATTATTTTTGAGCCGTGTGGCTAAACGCCCGTTTTGAGCTGTGTGGCCTAACGACCTAGCACCGTTCGCAGCACCCAAGACCGAAGGTCCCCAAAAAGGACATCAATAGCCAATTCTAAGATTTTGGGGTCAAAATAAGGACACCTTTGAAATGTAAAATTTTCACTATTAAATAATTAAAAATTATTTTTTTGTTACAAATCAAGAACCTTCTTTCCTTAAACAAAATGGCTATTTTTCGAACAAAAATTTGAATAAAATTCACTTTATGCGGAGTTGCGGAAATTTTTTTTTTGGAAATTTAGGGCTTCTTCTCTTGAGAAATTCGTCATTTTAAATAAATTTTCCAAAATCCCAAAAAGAAGGACAAAATAAGGACAACCTTAGAAATAAGGACATCTGAAATCCCTGCATTACTTGTTAGCGATCTCAGGAAGAACCATTTACTAGAAAATTTAGAAACATTACTTTTTCTTCACATAATACCTATTCTTCTTTCGAATGTTTCAAAATGGTCATAATACTTATTGCCTATTTCGATAAATGATTAAATTTTTTTAATTTTTTTTTGAAAAAATTCTAGTTCCGGATTCCGAGTTCCGGATTCCGGAAATTCCGGGGTTTTTTCAGGTACGGATTCTGGTTTCCGAGTTCCGCCGGAATTAGAATGAGTTCCGAGTTCCGGATTCTGGAGCAGAAATTTTTGGTTCCATCCACCCCTGGTAGGCAGTAAAAATTTTCGGGAGGAGCTGAACTAATAAGGGGGCGGGGTCATATCACGCGCCAAGGAAATCCTTACAAATTGTGGTCTCGAAAATTAAAAATTATTTTTTCTTTGAAAACATACATTCTGGGGGGTTTTCTGGGGCGCTGAACACGAACTTGAACTCGGTTTTGTCATATATTACAATGTTAGACATGTTTTCGAATCCCTTTCCAAGATTACAAAGATTTTACAAAAAGCTTTATAAAATTTACAAAAAGCATAATTAAGAAGAGACGAAATAAACGGAAAAAATATCAGAATTAGACAAAATCGATCAATTGTTACCGAGTTTTCATCAGACATCCTTACCAAGGCATTTTCAGAGGAAATTAAATTTGGAATAAGTGTTCATTATTATTCGTTTGAAAGCTAAAAATTGGAATTTAGTTGAATTAAAAATCTTCATAATCTTGGTAACGGGTGTCAAATATGATAAAACGAAGTTCAGATTCGTGTTCAGCGCCCCAGAAAACTAGATTGAATGTTTTTAAAGGAAAAATAATTTATAAATGTTTTTTTAGTTAATGCACGTTAGCTTTGGAGGGATTTTAAAAGATATATATGACTAATGAATGTAATGACTAATTTTGGGTTTTGAGCACATCAGTACCCAATGTACTTACACAGCAAGCCAGAAAGTTTTGAATATGTAATGGATTCCATTTTAGCAAAATTATTAGGTGACCTTTGGCGCCTTTCTCCCCCTCAACTATTTTTCATTTTCCCGGAGTGGGCGTGTCCCTCCCTCTTTTCCAATAAATATCTATAAATTCTCATTTTTCATTGTTGCAGAAATCACTTCAATAAATTTCAACAAAAAGTTAATTCAAAACTTTTCGTTGAATGCATATAGATTAGAGCATTCTAAATATAGATGATCAGATCAAATCCATTACCTTTTTATGCGCAAAAATTCTGAGAATTGGGATAATTTGAACGCACTTCACTCTGCCTATTGGCGGCTCTTGGGCAAGACTTTAATTTTTTTTCACTAATGGATACGTACGCTATGCGTTTAAATAGTTCCCTTAGATTTCGAAAGTTGATTGTTGATTTCGAATAAAAATTGCAAAAAGATTTCTTAGAATTGGAAGTCGAAAAATTTTCAATGCAGGGTCAGGTTTCGAAAAATTTTCATAGATCTTAGTTTTATCAAATCTATGATTTTCAAAAATTTTTTTAAAAAAGTTTAAAAATTTGCAGGAACATTTTTTGAAAAAAGTTATTTTCTTCAAAATCATCCTCTGTAAAAATCAAGACTGATTACATAATAAATTTGAAAATTTTTCATTTTATATTTTTTAGGCACTAATGTTTAAAAAATATCTCTCACAGTCGAATTTCCAGTGCTTACATCATCAATCGAAATATTTTTTACATTCACATGAATGACACATTCATTTCATTTTTTTCTCATTTTTATAAAAAGATGAAAATATCGATTTCAATTTATTCGCCATTTAAGGTAGCATAGTAAAATAAAATGATTGAATTCATTTTTTCCTTATTGATGTAATGGATTTCAATCCATCTTAATTTAAGAATTATATATTTCTAGTCCAGTTTATTCAATTTTTTTTAATAAATTGAATTAAATAAAAAGTATCTATAATATGTTTATCAAATTAATGCTTCTTCTTTGGATGCAAATTGTAACATTAGATGCCTATCCTGGAGAAGGCACAGTCAAAAGTAATTTTCAATAAAATTGGCATTTATTGAATGAGATAGGAGTTAAATTCACTAGCTTTTTAAGAAAGTCTTCTTCCGTGATATTTTCTGATTAAGCCTATAAATAAATAAAACTCCGAATTACTGTAAAAAATTTAATTGCATACTCATCCTTAGTAATAACCTACTCATGGTGCTAACTTGTAAGTGGAAAGAATACCCATAGATATTTAAAAGAATATTTAAAATACAAAGAAAATATTTCCGAATTTTTTCCGAATTTTTTTTAACAATCTAAAATTGAGTAAGTGATGATTATGCATAAAGTGATTAATTTTCAGAGATTTACCTATGGTTTGTCGAGAAACACTTCGTCTTCAACCCATTTGGGGATCCCAAGGACACTTTGTTGGACCATTTCTATTTGGACTTTTTCCAGTCCGAATCGGATGAAGATGTCCGATATTGGACTTTCCAAATTGGCATTTACACCCACATTTATTTGCTGAAATGGAAAATCGAGCAGAACCGAGAGTTTTTGGAGAAAATCCGAATTGATTTTGACGCAGAAAAATTTGACGCAACATCAAAACCGACGGAAGTACACCAAAAATTGATCTGTGACATAACCAAGTTGTTAAGTTGCTACAATATATTAAAAATCAACAATTTATTATAATATGCATATTTAAATCGATTATTATGTACTTTAAATGTAGTGTGGTGTATTTGATGTTATTAATATGTATGTAGGGGGCGGACTTTAAGGGAAATCCCTATTTTTTAAAGACAGGGAATCGTAGGGAAACGCTCAAAAACGCGTTTTTAGACATATTTAAATGTATTTTGATGAACTTTTTTTTCCCCTATTTTCCCTATTTCTGTAAGCGCGGCTAAATTTTTCCCTATTTCGCCATTTTTTCCCTATTTTCTTCCTATTTTGCCCATTTTTAAAGAAATTCTTCACAAAAATACAATAAAAACCGAAAATTTTAGATTTTTTGAAAATTTTTTTCAGTTTTTTCCGAAAAATTTTTGAAAATTTTTTAGGTTTTTTCCAAAATTTTGGGATAATTTTTTGGTTTTTATTCAAATTTTTTCGCAATTTTTTTCGAAATTTTTTTTATTTTTTTTTGTGAATCTTCAATTTTTATAATGAAAACATCTCAAGATTTGGTTAAATTGGTTTTAAAAAGGCTTAATATGCTTTTTAGACGAAATTTTTGAATTTTTAGGTCATATTTTGGGGAAAATTTTTTCCCCATTTTTGCCTATTTTCGCTAGATAGCTCCCTATTTTCTCCCTATTTGGGCCCTTTTTTGCTCCCTAATAGGTCCCTATTTTTGCTTAGGGAAATTCCCTAAAAGTCCGCCCCCTATTAATATGTAGTGATCGCAATTCCGATGCTATATATTATTAAAATTCCTATTTGAATAAAACATCAAATGATAGGAAAAATAAGAATTTCATAAATAATTTAGGCAGGATATAATTTTTAATACCTTTATTGAAAAAGAGTTAAAAAGCATCTAATCATAAAATTTCAAATTTAAATTCCTATTTTTTTTTAAATTTAAAAATTTTTGGCCAATAAAAATTGGCTCAAATAATTGGAATTTGCTTTAGGCTTTTTGCGGATTCTATATTCAACACTACGATTGATAAGAGTTTGGATGAAATGCTGGAACAAGATGCAGAAAGCATTTTTTACCCAACCGCTTTGTGCCTTTTGCTACGCATCAAGCACGACCTATTCCGGGCACTTAGGTTCAAAAAATTTGTCAATTTTTAAATAAAATTTTAAAAAGGAAATAAACTATGAATCATGAAGATATTCCATGGTATTTGGCCATATGTTATAAAATTAGTCAATAAAAACAATAAAAAAAATTATAGAAAAACACATAGCGTCTAAATGAATGGAGAATTACTTACTCCTTGGCATCTATAAATAATTTGATAGCTAGAAATGGAAAATTTGGCATCAACATCAAATCAAATATTAATATTAAAACTATCTTTATTTGATAAAATTATTGTTGTTTTTTTGAATAGTGCGGATCCATACAACATCAAAAATTCGACCAAAAGACCAAAATGTGATGATGAAAAATCTGTTCGGAATACAATTGGAACAAATCGAGACCAAATCCTGGAGTGGTTGCTCAGTGACTTGTGGCAATTCTTGCCAAAGCGCAAAAATTTAATAAAATTATTCAGGTTTTTAAATAATGGGAAAAAGTTTAGCTTATAGAAGCATTAAAATTAATTAAATATTTTTCTGTTTTCAGAATTTTTTTTTGATTTAATTTTTTTGTTGTATTCAAATTAATATGTATATTGCACTTATAATTTGATATTTTTAGGGATGTTGCAATCAGAAATAATCCAGTAGAAATTCAAGAAATTCGGAAGAAATTTTTTCGACTTCTTGGATTTCCGAGAACGATAATGTTATGCCACCATTTTGAAGAGCAATTAGCATTTTTAGGTAAAAATCAAACTTTATTTTTTAATATTCCATAAAACAAGAATTAATATAAAAAAAATTCAATGAATTTTTATCAAATATATTTAACATTATAAGGGTCAAAAGTAAAAGCCGTTCTAAAGAAAGTTAAAAAAATATAATTTTCATTTTTTCTAATGATTTTTCTTTTCTTTTTTTTTAGATTTGACTCCAAAGAATAGTGAATTTTATCAAATCGCATATTATTCCATTTTTAATGCGGCTAATGCCGACTATAAATGGCGGAGCAAAATTGTTTTGGATCAGATTCTTTATTCGGAATGGGCAAAAGACTTTTTTGAAATCGAATTTGCAAAAAATAGTGAAATAGCAGGTATGTCTAATCAAACCAAGAGAAAAAATCCAATACGTTTTGGAAATTTTTTCAGATGATTATACAAGTTATTTTGCCGATTTTCTTGCCCTTCTACAAAACTATTGGGTAACTATGGGAGGAAATTTTTGGGAATTAGCCAAACTGATGAGAGACAAAATTGAAAACACAATAAAAATGAGCAGTGGAAAATTGCACAAATTACAAAATTTCTTGGCGGAATACAAGAAGCGTAAACCAGAGGAATGCGCAAATGAATTTGTAAATCCGGTAATATATTTATTGGTTAGCCAACTTCTATTCTTTTACATCAAATATGCATAAGTATGATATATAGATATAGTACTGTATTCCTTCTAAATAAAAGGCCTCTTTTTCAAACTCCATTTTGTAGAACTGTTTCGGAAGATGTCAGGCAAGAAAAAGCTGTTTAACTAAAGCATTATTTCCTCATTTTGGAAAATTAAGTGCAATTGTTTATTCCATCGAGGATTCCATCGAAGACCAGGAACTCGGGTACTTTCCTGTAATAATTAGTGGTGGCGGGAGGAGGAGGAGGGAGGGCAAACTTTTAAGATTTTTTTGAAAAGTATTGTTTTCTGGAAGATTCATTATGGCGATGAGTGTAATATTTGTATTTAAAAAGGATAAACGGATATATTAAAAACCAATTAGACCGGGTTTCAGGGATGGCCGAATGCTTAATGTATGGAATTGTGGCTGGGAATAGGGCGGAGATTTGAGATTTGATTGCTATATGGTAAATAGTTTTTTGTACAATTATGGCCTTTATGCAAAAGTAACGATTTTTAAAATAAAATGTATTCAATTTGTTATTTATTTGATGACACGAATATATCCATATCAATCAGATGATGTGGTTGTGGGAAAATGGCCCCCAAGACACGGGAACATTCCGGGCATTCAAAATTTGCACCATCGATGCCGTGACGGAATACAAATCCAAGTATCGGAAGAGCAGACTTGAAAAGGGGGAAGAATTGACACTGATGATGGAGGCAAAATGGTAAATAGAAGATTCAAAAATAAAAAAGAGAGTAATAAAAAGAGAATAATTGATGGCTTATATGGATATGGATTATTAAAAAATGTTTTTCTAAAGATATAAAGAATTAAGAAGTGCTTGGGGAAGAATTGAGGAAAATTGACCAGAGAGTAAACTTCTACAAATCAATAAAAAACGCGTCAGAAAAATATGGAGATTCCTTTAAG